>OZ018317.1:31814502-31904502 GCA_963969495.1 Ceratothoa steindachneri | reverse complement strand
ATAATTAGACAACGGCTCTGCTTCAGGTCCAGCAGGTGATCCTATCCTCCTTGAACTGGAAGACAACACTTAGGGATGACCCATCCTTCAGCCCAAAAAAGCTGAGTTCAAAGACACGCCTTTATGTCGTCTCGTTTTACCGTCACAGAAAACTGTTATTATTAATATTTTTTGACAGCGTTGACTGAGCCAAAACGCTCGAAAGATGGAAAAATATCCAAGACAAATTGGTGCGGTTAAGGTAATGGCATAATTAGACAACGGCTCTGCTTCAGGTCCAGCAGGTGATCCTATCCTCCTTGAACTGGAAGACAACACTTAGGGATGACCCATCCTTCAGCCCAAAAAAGCTGAGTTCAAAGACAAGGAGGATAGGATCACCTGCTGGACCTGAAGCAGAGCCGTTGTCTAATTATGCCATTACCTTAACCGCACCAATTTGTCTTGGATATTTTTCCATCTTTCGAGCGTTTTGGCTCAGTCAACGCTGTTAATATATTAATAATAACAGTTTTCTGTGACGGTAAAACGAGACGACATAAAGGCGTGTCTTTGAACTCAGCTTTTTTGGGCTGAAGGATGGGTCATCCCTAAGTGTTGTCTTCCAGTTCAAGGAGGATAGGATCACCTGCTGGACCTGAAGCAGAGCCGTTGTCTAATTATGCCATTACCTTAACCGCACCAATTTGTCTTGGATATTTTTCCATCTTTCGAGCGTTTTGGCTCAGTCAACGCTGTTAATATATTAATAATAACAGTTTTCTGTGACGGTAAAACGAGACGACATAAAGGCGTGTCTTTGAACTCAGCTTTTTTGGGCTGAAGGATGGGTCATCCCTAAGTGTTGTCTTCCAGTTCAAGGAGGATAGGATCACCTGCTGGACCTGAAGCAGAGCCGTTGTCTAATTATGCCATTACCTTAACCGCACCAATTTGTCTTGGATATTTTTCCATCTTTCGAGCGTTTTGGCTCAGTCAACGCTGTTAATATATTAATAATAACAGTTTTCTGTGACGGTAAAACGAGACGACATAAAGGCGTGTCTTTGAACTCAGCTTTTTTGGGCTGAAGGATGGGTCATCCCTAAGTGTTGTCTTCCAGTTCAAGGAGGATAGGATCACCTGCTGGACCTGAAGCAGAGCCGTTGTCTAATTATGCCATTACCTTAACCGCACCAATTTGTCTTGGATATTTTTCCATCTTTCGAGCGTTTTGGCTCAGTCAACGCTGTTAATATATTAATAATAACAGTTTTCTGTGACGGTAAAACGAGACGACATAAAGGCGTGTCTTTGAACTCAGCTTTTTTGGGCTGAAGGATGGGTCATCCCTAAGTGTTGTCTTCCAGTTCAAGGAGGATAGGATCACCTGCTGGACCTGAAGCAGAGCCGTTGTCTAATTATGCCATTACCTTAACCGCACCAATTTGTCTTGGATATTTTTCCATCTTTCGAGCGTTTTGGCTCAGTCAACGCTGTTAATATATTAATAATAACAGTTTTCTGTGACGGTAAAACGAGACGACATAAAGGCGTGTCTTTGAACTCAGCTTTTTTGGGCTGAAGGATGGGTCATCCCTAAGTGTTGTCTTCCAGTTCAAGGAGGATAGGATCACCTGCTGGACCTGAAGCAGAGCCGTTGTCTAATTATGCCATTACCTTAACCGCACCAATTTGTCTTGGATATTTTTCCATCTTTCGAGCGTTTTGGCTCAGTCAACGCTGTTAATATATTAATAATAACAGTTTTCTGTGACGGTAAAACGAGACGACATAAAGGCGTGTCTTTGAACTCAGCTTTTTTGGGCTGAAGGATGGGTCATCCCTAAGTGTTGTCTTCCAGTTCAAGGAGGATAGGATCACCTGCTGGACCTGAAGCAGAGCCGTTGTCTAATTATGCCATTACCTTAACCGCACCAATTTGTCTTGGATATTTTTCCATCTTTCGAGCGTTTTGGCTCAGTCAACGCTGTTAATATATTAATAATAACAGTTTTCTGTGACGGTAAAACGAGACGACATAAAGGCGTGTCTTTGAACTCAGCTTTTTTGGGCTGAAGGATGGGTCATCCCTAAGTGTTGTCTTCCAGTTCAAGGAAGATAGGATCACCTGCTGGACCTGAAGCAGAGCCGTTGTCTAATTATGCCATTACCTTAACCGCACCAATTTGTCTTGGATATTTTTCCATCTTTCGAGCGTTTTGGCTCAGTCAACGCTGTTAATATATTAATAATAACAGTTTTCTGTGACGGTAAAACGAGACGACATAAAGGCGTGTCTTTGAACTCAGCTTTTTTGGGGCTGAAGGATGGGTCATCCCTAAGTGTTGTCTTCCAGTTCAAGGAGGATAGGATCACCTGCTGGACCTGAAGCAGAGCCGTTGTCTAATTATGCCATTACCTTAACCGCACCAATTTGTCTTGGATATTTTTCCATCTTTCGAGCGTTTTGGCTCAGTCAACGCTGTTAATATATTAATAATAACAGTTTTCTGTGACGGTAAAACGAGACGACATAAAGGCGTGTCTTTGAACTCAGCTTTTTTGGGCTGAAGGATGGGTCATCCCTAAGTGTTGTCTTCCAGTTCAAGGAGGATAGGATCACCTGCTGGACCTGAAGCAGAGCCGTTGTCTAATTATGCCATTACCTTAACCGCACCAATTTGTCTTGGATATTTTTCCATCTTTCGAGCGTTTTGGCTCAGTCAACGCTGTTAATATATTAATAATAACAGTTTTCTGTGACGGTAAAACGAGACGACATAAAGGCGTGTCTTTGAACTCAGCTTTTTTGGGCTGAAGGATGGGTCATCCCTAAGTGTTGTCTTCCAGTTCAAGGAGGATAGGATCACCTGCTGGACCTGAAGCAGAGCCGTTGTCTAATTATGCCATTACCTTAACCGCACCAATTTGTCTTGGATATTTTTCCATCTTTCGAGCGTTTTGGCTCAGTCAACGCTGTTAATATATTAATAATAACAGTTTTCTGTGACGGTAAAACGAGACGACATAAAGGCGTGTCTTTGAACTCAGCTTTTTTGGGCTGAAGGATGGGTCATCCCTAAGTGTTGTCTTCCAGTTCAAGGAGGATAGGATCACCTGCTGGACCTGAAGCAGAGCCGTTGTCTAATTATGCCATTACCTTAACCGCACCAATTTGTCTTGGATATTTTTCCATCTTTCGAGCGTTTTGGCTCAGTCAACGCTGTTAATATATTAATAATAACAGTTTTCTGTGACGGTAAAACGAGACGACATAAAGGCGTGTCTTTGAACTCAGCTTTTTTGGGCTGAAGGATGGGTCATCCCTAAGTGTTGTCTTCCAGTTCAAGGAGGATAGGATCACCTGCTGGACCTGAAGCAGAGCCGTTGTCTAATTATGCCATTACCTTAACCGCACCAATTTGTCTTGGATATTTTTCCATCTTTCGAGCGTTTTGGCTCAGTCAACGCTGTTAATATATTAATAATAACAGTTTTCTGTGACGGTAAAACGAGACGACATAAAGGCGTGTCTTTGAACTCAGCTTTTTTGGGCTGAAGGATGGGTCATCCCTAAGTGTTGTCTTCCAGTTCAAGGAGGATAGGATCACCTGCTGGACCTGAAGCAGAGCCGTTGTCTAATTATGCCATTACCTTAACCGCACCAATTTGTCTTGGATATTTTTCCATCTTTCGAGCGTTTTGGCTCAGTCAACGCTGTTAATATATTAATAATAACAGTTTTCTGTGACGGTAAAACGAGACGACATAAAGGCGTGTCTTTGAACTCAGCTTTTTTGGGCTGAAGGATGGGTCATCCCTAAGTGTTGTCTTCCAGTTCAAGGAGGATAGGATCACCTGCTGGACCTGAAGCAGAGCCGTTGTCTAATTATGCCATTACCTTAACCGCACCATATATATATATATATAATAATAATAAAGATTGCTTTTTGCGTGATTGGCTTTGTTTATATTTGATTTGTGAAAGGAATTTCACGTAAACATTGGGTTTATGTCGTTGTTGATGAGCAGTCTGCTACTTGTAAATGATCTTTTGTGTCTTTCGACATTAAGTTTCATGTGCTCGAGCACAAAGTCGGGAACGAGGTGCCGATGTTCGGCGTCCCAGATCTTTTTTGCTCTATTTTGAAGCTCCACGTTTATGGGAGTCAACCCCAGTTCGCCATGGAGCTCACTCTGCCTTCTCATCTCTCTCCTTCGGGTCCCCGTTATAAGTAAGACAGCCTTATTTTGAATTCTTTGCAGTTTAAGGATCTGGATCTTGGGACTCGCATTTATGGGGACCGGGGGTACAGGAATTTGGATCGGATGCACGCATTATAGATTTTAAATTTGTTTTAGGTTCTTAGGTTTATGAATCGGAAAAATTCACCCAAGTCCCTCCGTGCATTTGCCGAGGTCCTGTTCATATGACACCCATACCTACCAGTCATAATCCGAAGTCCCAGAACCGTACCCTCCGTGCGATAAGGGATGCGTACATCACCCACACGGATGTCTGCGAGGGTTCGTCGGAATAGTGGGATTATCTCGAACTTTTGAGCATTGGTAGATATCTTCCATCTCCTCTCGAAAGAGTTGATGTTTTCAATTTCTACCGCCGTACTCTGTGCCATATAATTCACATTCCGATAAGGTGTCGTACATATCATTGATACGTTGTCCGCAAATTGGACGTATCACGAATCTTCATTCAGAGGTTGGGGAAGGTCATTTGTGTATATATTATAGAGCAGGTGACTTATACACCCACCTTGTGTCACCCCCACCTCAAGTTCAAACTCAGGGCCATTGAAGTCTTTTACGTGCACATAAGCTCTCCTCTCCATCACATAATCGCAAAGTATCTTTTCAAGTAAGGGGTCGAGGCCCAAGTGTAAGATCTTGTATTGTAGACCTCTTCTCCATACTTTGTCAAAAGCCTTTTTGACGCCTCGGAGCACCAAATATGCGTGGCGTTGTTCAGCTTTTATTTTTGCTAACTTCTCGGTGATCACGGCTAGCGCCGTGTGCGTTCCTCGCTTCCTCCGGAAGCCATGCTGTTGTTGGTTATGCAAATTGTTTTCTTCAAGGAACGCATCCATTCTGTTAGCCAATATCTTCTCGAAGATTTTTCCCTGCAAATTATAAGAGAGATATAGGCCTGAAGTTATCTGGACTGTCCGGTGGCTTACCGAGTTTGGGAATGAATATCATTTTTGCTACCTTCCAGTGGTCAGGGAAGTAACCCACGTTCAGGCACGCATTCATGATATTCGTGAGCCCGAATAGGATATTAGGATACTAGGCCGAGTCCGGACAAACCATGCCGAATGTAACCCCTCCCCTAAACATTTACCCCGCACTTTACTCTTTTTCATTTTCATGAGTGTTATGGAAGACTGTATGTGTTAAGGTGGGAAAGGCGAAATTTGTTGTTTTTCCTACCTCTCTATCTGCGGATTTCGCCCGCTTTTTTTCTTTGATCTTTTGTGAGTGTAATTGTGAGAATGTGTTCCCTTTCATTCTTGGTTGTTTTCACCTTTAAATAAAGCTGTAAAATATATTATGACTTGACTGAAAGATTACTTTTCGTTCTCGCTTTCAGCACCTACTGGAACTACGATCCGGAATCGATAGACAAAATGCCCTTCAATACTACCGACCCATACACCCAAGCCCTTCATAAAGACATAGTAAGTGGTGTGTAATCAGAGAACTATGGGTCAATTATCGTACTGTACAATGTGATTCAGTGAGTTATATTGTGTTGTGGTAGTTTGGTGTATGAAGCATAAATAATGATTTGTGATGTAGTTTAGGGGCTTAAATGTGGATAACTGCTTATGGTGTTTGATGAAGATTGGTGAGTTGTGTTACTTTTGATAGTACTTATGTACATAGGTGTGGAGATAGGTTGGGTCGTTTCAGTGGTTTATCGTGAATGTAAAGAATAGGAATGGTAGAGTAGCATTCTGCTGAACTCTCGATAAACAAGTGTGTTAGAGAAAACATAAGTCTCCTTTGGGTTGGGCTTCTATAGTGTACCTGTATACTGGTTGTGGTGAATGAAGTAACTTTCTTTTTACCTCTGGAATAAGGCAAGATGGATCCATTCATAAAGGATATATGAACGAAGTTTTTGTGTATCTTACCGACCAAAGTACGTTGTTCACAACGTTTTTCTCTCTTGCAGGACCTTTTAACATTTCATTCGATTCTTCTATTCAGCAGAATTTATCTTTCTGCCATTTGCCTTTCCAGTGATAAATATTAAAAAAAAAAACTAGAGTGTGTGTAGCCTGATGACAGGTTGAGTGTATTTTTTATCTTTTTGAAGGAGCAAAAATCAGTAGAGCTCGGGAGATATGAACGTTAGAGTTCAATAGATAAGAATCATGGAAGTAGAATAGAATGAGAAGATTAATGGGAACAACGAATTAAATGGTTGTACCGATTACAAAAACATAATCTTGCATTGCTTAGAATTATCGTCTCTCAACCGAGGTTCCCGGAAACTGGAGGATTCCGTTCGAAGTGTCTCGGGTGTTCCACATTTTTTTTATTATCTTGTCTGTCTAATTTAATATTCGTGATTCTTTTGCATAAAATGTCTTCAACACGTTATATCTTTTAATACTTTAAAATTAAAAGTTATTTATAATGATTTTTTTGTGTTTATAGTTTTGGTTGATACAATATTGCGTGAATGTACACTTCCCTATGAGGTCTCTCACAAAAGCAATTTTGAGTTATATTTTTGCTTTGCCAATAAACTTAAAAAAAAATGTTATTTTTTGTTAAACCAGTTAGCCTAAAATATATATCGCCTTTCCTTTATCAGTTTCTTGCAGTTTAGGAAGAAGAAAGAAAAATGATGAAATATGCTAATTTCTTATAGGGATTTCTTGCATTATATCAAGGATTCTGCAAAGGTAAAAGAGTTGAAAAACGCAGGATTTTACAAACACTGGCTCTCAAAAGTATCAACTTTCACCGCTAAGCTTGGGAAGGAGGGGGTGAGAAGACAAGGAAAGAAATTATGTGAAGAATGAAAACAATCATGGCTAAAAGAGACTTTAATAAAAGAGGAGAAAAGTGGAGAGAAGGATAAACCACATGGATAAAGGGATAAAAATCGAGACTAAAATGCTCAGTACTAGCAAACTCCATCATATCTAAGCGTTAGAGCTGGAAGGTCATTATAAAATTGAGGAGACAGGGGGAAGGGGCTGAGGGGATTGAAGCCACTCAAAATTCATTCTTTCATTCGCCCAGTGAAAATCCAAGAGATTTCATTAAGCGTCTCGTAAAGATTATGTTGAGGGGGGGGGGGCAATCTGTGTATTGAAGAAAAAATTAAAGGAACAATGATAAATAAGCTTCGTGGGTGTGCGGCCTTGGTGATACGAGAATATCCGATTAGGAAGATGGTTTATTGCTTTACTCATCGACCGAAACTCGTCCTGACCAAGACCTGTGACGTAAAAGAGGTAAAGTTCGCCCTTCAGACCCTCAGCGAAGTGTACAACTTAATATATTCCTCAAACATACGCTCGATGAGATTTGTTGAGCTTATGAAATGCCATGCGCCTGCAAAGTGGAAGAAGCTGGTAAGCCTGTACACACCTAGTTATGTTGAGCAACCCGATTCAGTCATTGTGTTTATCAAGGTTCTGCGGGCTATTGCCATCTTCCTCGAGGATGAGAGCAATTCGGATGCAACGGCGGAAGTTCTACTAATCACAATCCAAGAGCCACATTTTCTGATTAACCTCTGAGTCGGTTCTAGCTCACACTGTGAAGCCGAGCCAAACCTTGCAGCTGCTTACGGTCGATCTTGTCTCAACATACGCTACGATCGGTGAAGTGGAGACGTATCTCAACAAGACCCGGGAAGGTTCAATGACTAGCTTCCAGGACGTTTTCTAGAAGACATAGGAGCTTCTCCAGGAGATCGGCTCGTCACATGACACCATTCCTGTGGCTCTAGCTTATAGGCGGACGCAGCAAGCCAACGTACCCTTTCAGATAGCTGAGGAACATTGTTGCCGATTTGTCTTTGTCCGGTTCATTCGCCATGTGTTGACTTAGCTGCAGAGACGGTCTGCTTCAACATCAAACATTTGCTCAGCGGCGACCACATAGATCCTGCTGCTTTACAGAAGGCGGAAAAAAATACTAGGTTGACATCAAAGCCTTGAGTCTCGTTAAGGCGGAAGAAGAGCGCCAGTTTTCGTCAACAATCATGTTTGACTCCGTTGCAGATGCTCGTGCCTGCTCCTAAACCCAAATGTATCCGAACCTGGCCAGGCTCCTCTGAATTCTGATCACTCTTAGAGTCTCTAATGCGGAGACCGAAGATTCATTTTTCGGCCTGAAACGACTGAAAACATACTTAAGGAATACCATGGGTCAAGAATGCCACAACGACCTGGCGTTGATCGGTGTTCACAATGAAATTTATATTAGAATAGAGATCGTAATCAATTTATTTGCCCAAAGTAGTATGAGGTTTATGTTCGTGTAAAATACCGTGACCAATGCTGTTATTAATGTGTGTTAGATGTTGTTATTAACCCTTTCAGACCTGTTTATGTTTATATTACTTTTTTAATCCATACTTGTATTCTGGTATTCAGAAATTATGGAATAATATATATATATATATATATATATATATATATATATATATCCTGAGCGAGAGAGAATGATGAAATAAATCCAACTTCACCGCAGGAAAGAGAAAACAGAATAATTTTTCTTCGTAAATATTTATTTCTTACTTCGAAAAATTCCGAGCTGGGGTGGGATTCGAACCGTGCACATTGAGGTAGCGAGCAACCGCTTTGATCTCAATTAAACCGTCGTTTAGGGTGGTCTAAAGGGCGGTTCGAATCCCACCCCAGCTCGGAATTTTTCGAAGTAAGAAATAAATATTCCCGAAGAAAAATTATTCCGTTTTTTCTTTTTTGCGGTAAAGTTGGACATATATATATATATATATATATATATATATATATATATATATATATTTATAAACGGTTACCCAATAAGATACATGTTTAAAATACAGGTAAGTCTCCAAAATAATTATTAAATCCAGTATTATGCCTTAGTTGACGTCCAAAAACTACATTAAAGTACAATTCATAATTTTCTGATGTGTGGAAAAAAGTTCGGATTTGAGTGAATTAGTGCTCATACCCGTGTCAGATACTGTTATTTATTATCAATCACTATTAATGATCATTCCCTTTTTCTCACACTACTTAGATGAAGGAATTCGGGTTAGCCACCCCCCTTCCCACCATTTTTTATCCTGGATCCGCCACTCTACAGGAAAATCCTTCGAAGTACAACACAGAAATGCATAGATTCAAACATACTGTAAAAATAGAAATAGTTCTAAAGTGAGTATAAAGATTTGAAAGGAGTTCAATGAGGTATTTGGTTCCCTTCAGAAATGTGGGTGGCACCAATTCGCAGAGAAATAGCTTAGAATGGCTGCAGGAAACAATGCTATTCGTCTCATTCGGTGGTCTTCTTCACCCATGAAATATCCAACTTCTAACTTTGTCAAAAGTGGATTGACTCAAAGTATCGCCCATCCCCTTCATTTTACCAAGAAAAGTTGCCAGGTTTCATCAGACAGAAGTAAGGTGTGTTTTAGTAGCAATGAATTCTAGTCTAAATTTACCAGATCTCGCAAAAACAAAGGCAAAATAAATTAGAAACTTTAGAGGGCAATTGAATTACACGTTAGAGTTTTTTTTACTCATACTGAGCCAGTTATCTGCAACATATTTTACGTAAATGCTGTTTTCTGACGTCGATTGTAAAACTTTGGGAGTTAAATTGAAATACGTTTAGATTATTTTTCCAAGAATTGATTTGATTAAAAGCACCTCAATAAAAACTTGTTTTAAGTAAATTTGTATTTTATACAGTAAGTGAAATAATTTTGGGAGTAAAAATGCCTTGCAATGTCAATTAACCCCGAAAAAACAGCTTATATTTATGAGTAAATAAAAAAAACGCGTTAATATTTTCAATATGAAGTTTATATTTCTATAGATAAATATTTGACAGACATCTTTCAGCACTTTAATAGGATGATTGAAAGTAAAGATGGCAAAAATAAAAATATCTTCGAGGCCACCGATAAACCATCAGAAAAACAGGAATAAATAGTAATTGGTAAAACAAATTAAGATATAATACTTTTAAAACGTTTGGGCCAGTAAGACAAACAACAAAGAAATAAAATCTTAGTATTTGGCAACTTTGAAAAAAACAGAAATTGTACTTTTATTTTCCATCATTAAATTTATCAAAGAAATTCAAACTAATGGCGATTAGAAGGTTTTATATTGTTAATCTTTCAAGATCCATAACACAAAAATTAACTTCGTAATTAAAAGTAGTTATGTATTTTGATCAACGTTTCTACCTTACTTTAATAAATTAAGATTTTTTTCATCTACCTAGATGAAATGAAAAAGAATCTGTATTAGTGCGTTGAGGAAGAAATTAGTCTATATCGCACATTCAATCTGACATTTGAAAAATTGTCCAAGCATATGAAACTCTTTCATCACACAAATATGATTAATAAGATAGTGTAAACACAGTTTTTTTATTATATATTTTTATTGAAACTGTTGTTGAAAACAGTGTTTTTAATTCCCACGAATTTCGGCGGTAATTTTTATTTGTTGCCTTGTGCTCTATAAAGTAAAAATTATCGAGAGCTGGTAACCTAATTTAAACTGGTGGTTTCCTTTGAAAGGTATCTTAATTTTTTACTCTCTTTCATTTTTTATAATGTACAAACTATTTTTTAAATGGGATTTTTAGAATGAAGATTAAGGCTTCCTTGTCATAAAAGTTTGTTACAGAGATTAATTCTAATATGAGCAAAAAAATTACCACACGTCGATAAAAACTTTTAGATTTTTTCATCCCTTGGTTGATAAAAACAGGTTCAGGTTTCTCATTCCTCACAGGTAACTTTTGCATTTGATCATTGGTATTCATCTTTTCAAGTAGCATGCCCTTAGAGAGAAGCAGATATAGATAAATTGTTATGCACATAAATATGCACAGAAATAAAAGAAGTGATACATTCACGGACAAAAATAGACAAGTGGAAAATAAAGTTAAGAAGCAGATGAAAAATATTAGAGACAAACGCGGGCACAAAGGGCGAAAAAGTGCTATTAAGAAATTGAGAGATTCCACGCATAATTGAGTTTTTGAGGTCATTCGTCGAAATAGCGTTCAGTTGGGCAAATAATTCATTATATACATCAATCGTGAATTATAATTATGCTTTTCTGTGAAATATATGCGAAAGGTATGCTTATTGTGTATAAATATGCTTGGTTTTCTCCAAAATGTGTCTAGATAAGTTATTTTAATTCAAAAGGTATTAGATTAGCGTTATTCCCTAAAACGACGAATCAGAAATAAAAATTAAAGGTCGAAACACAACATAAAGCATTAGTGTTGCCATAGTGTGCAGACCAGGAGAAAAAATTTCTTCAAAATGGATTCACAGAGAACCGAGAAATCCTAACTTTCCCTACCAAGCCATTGGCGTGGTTTAGGATATATATATGTTAAGAGGGGGAGTGAGAGAAAAAAAAGGTGAATGATAGTGTTAATTATGATTATGGAAGGCGTTTAAATAAACTAGATATATAATGAGGAGGAGAAATTTATGAGGGATGTTTCGTCAAAGAGAAATTTTTAAGAAGAAAAGGGCAAATGTCCCAACGTGAGAAAGGTTGGGCGCCTTTAAGAAATAAATTTAATGTTTTTTTTTTTGCTTTGCAGACTCCGCACTATGTAAGAATATATATATATATATATATATATATATATATATATATATATATATATATATATATATATATATATATATATATATATATATATATATATATATATATATATATATATATATAAAGATAGAGAGGGAGAGAGAGAGAAAGAGAGATATAAGAGAGTGAGAGATATCTTTTGGCTACTTCAATCCCTTTGCTCATTTTCTCTCCGAATCTAGCTTCTCTTTGTCCCTTTCTCTCTGTTTCGAGTGTCTTTGATTAAGATGTTTGTTTCTAACCTGTCACACTCAAGATAACAAAAGACAAGAGGAGGTCTTTGTTATATCGTTTGTTGTCTCTTTTTCTGTCTGTCTCTCTTTTAGTAAATATGCGTCTCCTCGGATGTATGTGAATAGGACTCTCTTTTTTTATCCATATATATATATATATATATATATATATATATATATATATATATATATATATATATATATATATATATATATACCTTGACTTGCTGTTTGTGTCTTTCTATGTATAGATATATTAGATATATATGAAGTTTTCTCGCAATTTCTACTTTTATTTTGATTTTTTTATTTGTATTGTGTTTGCAGCCTTTGCGTGTCTTTTTTTGTATTGTTCTTTTCATATGTTTTCATTATTTCTATTTCCTTTCTTACCCCACAATTTGTATTCGTAAGGAGCAATGCACACTCCCCACCCCAGTTTCCCATGAGAAACTTGTGTTCTCGGTATATACCCAAGAAGGGATGAGAGAAGGCGTTAAACGTTCAAAATGACAACAAATTTTCCCTTCCCCTAACTACCCTACTTTTTGTTCCATTCTATTTTAAAAAGCTTTTCGAGTGAATTGCCCCTTATGAAGTGCTTGGCAAAGAGCATTTCACTGATTTATAATAATAATTAGGATTTTTATGGCCTTTTGTAAGGCTATGGGTCTTCACAGAAGACCCAGTTATTAGCTAAGAAATAACACTAGAGAAGAGATGGGTATTCAAAGCACGTTTGAAGGTAACAAGCCATGTAGAAGATAGATTCGCAGCAGTCAGCTCATTCCACATTTTCCGCGCAAGTACAGAGAAAGTATGATTACCTATGAATAAGAAACACAGAGTACCAAAAGGAAGAATTCATTAGGGAACGGAGACAGAATGTAGGGTTTTTAGAAGCTATGATAGGATCGAAAAGGAAGTCAAGTATCAGTGAGACGCGGCATTCAACGTCCACTATGTAAGGAGAATGACCTTAAATGCATCGGATGGGAACCCAGTAACTCTATAAGAAGTGGGTTAAAGTAGTCAAAAAGTGAGTTGGTGAAGGCATAAATGGTAATCTCAAAGCTGTTGTGGTCTAAGTGGGAACGGATATAACAGATATTACACAAAAAACAACAATATGAAATAGGATTTACAAACGTTGACGACATAAGTTTTGAGAGATCTGCCTATCAAAGATAACATCCAATTTTTTAACTATATTAAAAAAGAGGTCATGGGAGGCGCCATAGTTAAGATAAGGAACAATAGTTTCGCAATGAGTCACGCCTGAAGTAGTGTCTAAGAGTAGAATCTCTGTTTTGTCATTGATCTATAGAAAGTAGTCCGAGAGTCATTCAGTAATAATGTTCTAAACAGCTAGGATAAAACGAGGCTGGGATCAAAGGTCAGCAGTATAGAAATCAAATGCCAGACTAAGAATACACGAAAGAATAAGAAGAGGATGAGGATAGATGTGAAACATAACAGGACCAGAACAGACCTTTGCGAAACACTAAAACTCACTTCTGCCAACCGAGATACATCATTACCAATATTGATAGTTTTAGTACATGATGAAAATAAGTACGAGCGGAGGCATTTATGAGCAGTTCCAAAGACACCCAAGACTTCAAGGAAGAGGAGGGGAAGAAAACAGTGTAGTAAATAATGAAAAATATCACCGAGTCTCCCAGATGTACTAAAGTAGAAAGCAAACCAGCGTCGGCTGCGCACCGAAGTCAAACTGTTTTAAATCCGACTGAAAGATCTTATCAGAGGTGGAAGAAGACCTGAGGAAGGGCTTTCAAAAACCTTTGAGGGAAAGGGGGAGTTGAAAGATTGGGCGGTGGCTTGCAGGGGAGTTATAAGAGTTCGGGTTCGGTTTCTTTATGATAGGGGCAACAACATCGAGCTTGAACTCAGTTGGTACTATTCCAGACGCGAGTGAGGTATTAACAATATCAGTGAGATAAGGGAAAAGAACAGGGAACAACTGATGCTAAGCATTAGAGGAAATGAGTCTATGGGAAAAGTGGTCCTTTTGATGCGAAAGGCAGGCAACTCAATTCCTCATGTGACTCTGGGATAAGAGAAAGAATTCGTGCGGGGGAGGAAAAGGGCGAGTTAATCGGTGTAGAGGAGTACGAGGGGTGATCAATAAGTTTTGCAATTCGGATATAAGGAAACGATATATGAGAAAAATTGTTTTATTATTTTTCAATATAACTACCCTCGACTTCAATGCACTTGCGCCACTTGTCCCTAAGGCTTCGAATTCCAGACAACCAGAAATCTCCCGATTGTTGTCCACTCCACTCCTGGACGGTGAGCTGGACATCTTCATTGTCCCCAAAACGGCGTCCACGCAGTGCAGCCTTAAGCTGGCGGAATAAAAAGTAGTCGCTAGGGGCCAGATCTGGACTATAGGGGGGATAGTTGAGCTCCACGAATCCACACTCGCGCAAGGCAGCTTGTGCAACTCTGGCCTTGTGGACTTTGACGACGTTGAAGTCGATCATGGGGCGTGAGGTTTCTAGGGATCCAACGGGCAGAGACCTTGTCATGGCCAAATTGTCGTGGATGATGTTCATAACACTTCCATGTGATATTCCAAGTTCTTGCTCGATTTCTTCGACCTTTACCCGTTGATTTTCGAGGATCATACTCTCCACACGGGCCACATTGTTCTCGTTGTTCACGTCTGACGGGCACCCTGGACGGGGGTCATCTTCAAAGGACTCACGACCATGGGGGAACTCCCTATTCCAGCGAACAATGGTTGCATAGGAAGGGGCGGTGTTGGTGTACACTGCAACCATGCGTTCATGGATCTCTTTTGCATTCTTGCCATCCTTGGTCAAATATTTTATCACTGCGCGGTGCTCAACCTTCTCCATTGTTGAAAAATTTGTGACTAACGATCTGGGATCAGCAACTGCTTTTTAAATAAACGAGGCAGGAGCGTGCGGCTGCAGGTCCTGACTTGTGATAACTTGTCCTAAAACCCCCACAAACAGCCATCCCCTTTCATCTGTTTTGCCTTGCTGATTTGCAAAACTTATTGATCCACCCTCGTATCTGCTTGACTTCATCGGGAAAATATATGAAAAGATTTTAAAGAAAAAACTCGATCAACATCTTAACGAGAACGGCCTGTACAACGCGTGCCAATTCGGGTTCCAGAAGAATAGGAGCACGGATATGGCGCTCTGTTTAATTATTGAGAAAATAGCCAAGGTCAAAGGTGAAAAGAGAGGTGTGGAAATTGTATGTAGAGACGTGTCCAAAGTGTTCGACAAAGTATGGCAGCAAGGCATACAATATAAGATACTTCGGCTCGGATTAAACGGTCAGCTGGAAAGGTTGCTATGTAACTATGTAGCTGATAGATACGCGTATATAGACATAGGTAATCACCAAGGGGAACCCTTTAAGCTGGAGGCTGGAGTTCCCCAGGACGGTTGCTGAGTCCGTTATTATACGTTGTTTATACAGCGGACATCCCCCATCCAATGATGGAGGGATGTATGAACATACAATTTGCGGATAATATCACCCAAGTTGTGGTGTCTCCAGACACGCTCAATTTCAAGCAAGAGCGACGACAGAAGAAATTCGAAGAATTAACGAATACGAACGCAAATGGAAAATCACTACAAACAGAGACAATTTTAAAATAGTTCCCATATACAAAAGAAAAGCAGCAGGCATCATAGTGCAAAATGTAAGATATGAATACAGTAACGGCTGTAAAGTAATAGGTTTGACAATAACGAAATCCGGTTACACGAAACACGTAGCCGAGAGAATACAGAAAGGAAAGAGAGGACTAGTACTCCTATATAAATTAAGAAACTTAAATCAAGAGAATAAAAAGAAGATTTACAATGCGATTATCCAACCAAAACTGATCTATCCAGCAATTGCAATGTGTACATTGTCAAGAACTAAACTGCTCGAACTACAAAGATTCCAGAACAAAGCAATGTACCTAGTAACAAATACAAGAGGGACAAAGAGGAGAAGGATAGAATAACTACACAGAAAAGCCAACGTCAAGCCCTTAAACATGATAATCATGAAGAGAACAAAATGAGTCATCGAGGGGACGCATGACGAAATTTGAGACGAACTTTCAACGCAAATAGAACTAGGAGTAGACTGGAGGCCTCACCGACTCTTCTCAAGCAGGACGAGGATCGGAAATTAGGACGAAGAAGAAAACATCTACACGTAGCGGGAAGGATACATCACCAAATTTGACAACAGATAAAGAGATACAGCAACGAATTTGATAACCGATTAAGAGGTAAAATACCAGATTAGACAAACGGTTAGGAGAAACGATACGTGACGAAGGAAAGGGTAACAAAACCCCTTGAGGAACAGCAAATGTGAAAGCGAAAGATAAAAGGAAAAACATACATGCAAAAATAGACAGTTACAATACAACATAACACGCAAGAAAAACATACAAATTCTACCTAAAAACAAACACATAATAATAACGGTTTGAACGCCAACTATAAGTACTAGGTAACAAAAACGGAAAGCACAAGCACCTGGATCTCAGGTACTTCCTCTGTAATTATAATTCTAACTTCTAACTAATTAAAATGGACAGAGATTAGTTTGACCTCCAAGCATCTTGCGGCTCACCGCACGCCTCTACTAACTTCTTTCCATTCCTCACTAACTCTTGGTTACCCTCTTTCTTAACGGGCTCTACAAATATACGTGGGTGGGTGATACACACCGTGGTATTAGCACCGCCTTTTAGATGTAGGCTCAATACCACCTAGGTCATCTGTTTGATCTTCTACTTATTTCTTGCTGTACTATCGCTTCCTTTCCTCTTTCTCTCTCTGTCCTCCTCCACTTTTCCTTGTTACTCTCTCACCGGTGCCGCAAGGCACAGGAAGTTGGGAAAGGGAGAATAGGGACAGTCCGGGCTCTCTCGCCCGTTCTCCTCACTTCTGGCCCTGACAGTGGGCCAGAAAAGAGGAGATGGGGCGGGATAGCTCTGGATGCACTAGCCTTTTACACTCCCACACCTTTTCTTCTATTCTATTCATTCATTCTTAGCGAAATCTAACCCATTTTCTGTGAAGCCACAATCCAGAAAACGGAGAAGGGAGGCTACTTTAAAAGGTACAATATCTCGTCACTACCTGCATATACGTTGCTCGAAACGTATACATATATACTATGCACTGCATGCACGACCCAGTTTTGGCGTCCTAACGAGTTTTTCTAAGGTATAGAGAACCCTTAAATTTGATATGCGTCGGAAAAATAAAACTCGTTTATCCAATGTAAATTGTAAAACGTCGTAGATATGGGAAAATGCTTCCTTGTTAATATGTATTCTATTTTCCTTGTCTTTTGTTACGTTTTGAAGTCTCGACATTTATTGTTTAATCTTGGATTTTTTTAGGGTAAACCTTAGGATAAATTTAAATTCTGAGTGGCAGCCTTGAACGTGACTGGTCATAATTGCCGGAATACGGCATAGGGTAAATCATCCTGAATTATGACTTTTGTATGGTTTTAGTTGGCGGTTGATCATATTAAGCGAAGTAAATTTTTCGCTATTAAATATGCATGAATCGGGACCTTCGGAATTGGTCTTAATTGCCAGCCGGTGATACTATACAGGTTAATGGACTTATTATTTATTATTGTTAAATTTCCTTAATTAAATGAATTCTCTATCTTTTATATAACAATCCATTAACCTGTATAGCTCTACATTACCCCATATATTTAATGTCCGATATATCTACTACACCCTTTTTATGTTTAAATTTTCAACGTATAATATTATTCTTTTTACGAATTTTTGGAATTTTTCCAGTACCAGAAGATGGATGAAACTTTTACCCGCGTGTTTACCTTAACTCTCCTTTGTCATTTGAATTCCCTATTAATTTCTCTCTCTTTCGTTGTCTCGATCGAACTTGCGAAGCGTACCTTTTAAAGCTTGTTTATTTGGAAGATTTTTTGTCTTCCGCGTAGCCGAGTGGTCTAAGGGACGGTTTAATTAAGATCAATTTTTGCGAATTAGGAAATAACATTTCCAAAGAAAAATTGTCCTGTTTTTCTGTTCCTTGCGGTTTGCTGGATTCATATATATATATATATATATATATATATATATATATATATATATATATATATAAATATATATATATTTATATATTAGTGGGGACTTAAAAGTTAACGTGGATCCGAACAACAGAGATCTTTTGCGTGTGGTAGCTACCGTGAAGTTCACCAGAATCGGAGTCTATTCAACGACAAATCAGGCCCTATGTGCTTAACCTATATAAAAGAATACATATTGTGGCTCTATTAGACCATCATAGCCTGCAAGTGGATAAAATGACAATTGCTCTGTGGTATTTAATTGTATTCCTGCACCACATAAGCCGTTGCCTTCGGGTAAGTACGCATATAAACTTGCATTTGCAAAATAAACAGTGGCATGCAAATTCCACTGTACACACGCATATGTAGGGGTTCTATGTTTACATACGGGACATATGTTTGTTGAGGAACTGTGTCCAAAAAAATCATGAAGACGTTAGTGGTAAAGTTAAGAGAACAATATGTCACGTCTATTTTCTTCTGGATTAACTCCTATTAATTCAATAGGATCACGATCTGCTCTATTTTAGCGAAATATGTCAAGGAAGATTTAAATAATCAAACCTAATCGAACCTCAACGATCAACCTATCCTTAAGTTGATCCTTTCTTTTGGCATTGTGTAGAAAATAATCCTATTCTAGACGCTATCTCTGGAAATAGGACAGATAATGTTTTATGCAAATATCCGTTTGTGTTTGAATAGCTTTTTTCTATTTTTTATTGCATGGTTTGGGTTTTAGGTGTATTATTTTTTTGTTGGGGTAAGGGAGTAAAGGATAGTTGCGTATCTATTGGTTTCTAATGCTTCAAGTATTCTTCCCTTCTTGCTTTGTCGCATGTTGAGTTTAGTTTCTTTTCTACTTTTACAAAGGGATTCAGTTTTTTTGGCACGATGTCGTATAAATACCTTATAAGTTTTGAGGTAGGAGCTTATGGTGATGGAGGAGAAGAAATATTAAGCGATAATAATAGGGAAAAAATAAGGAAAAACGATGCTAATAATAAACAAGGACGGGAAAACAGTGTTAAGTACATACTTGAGTCTTAAATGGGTATTTCAAGACCCTTAGTGTAATGAGATCTCCCAGGCTCATCTGTATTTAGGACCCCAATAAAAGATTCTGGCAAGAATCTAACCTAAATGCCTAAAGAAAATGAAAGTTATAAATCCGAATTTCTAGAAACTCATAACTTAACGCCAATACAAAATTAAACTGGTTCTTTTATCACAAGTTCAAGTTCACATTTTCTAGATACCAGTCACACCTATCACTGCTTCTCTTGTTCAATAACCCAAGCTGTACACTTTATAAACATCTTTGATCCAAGAAAGTGAAAAATATGTACGTTAATTAGCTATTTTCTGGGAAAAATATACAACTAAGGTATGCAATAGGTCTGGCATTCCCGAGCCTTTAGTTACGTTTAGATATTAGGGTACATCGTTTGTTCTCACTTCTTTTTGGTATACATTAGTGAGAGGGAAAAGGATGTTTTGCTTTATGGTTGCATACAGTTTGACAGGGTACAATGGTATAGTTTAAGTTAACGAGTTGGTTGAACGTCGAAAAGTTAGATTTACAGTGACCTGTAGTTCACCAAGTGATCTAGTTTGACAATAACTACGTTTAGCAGCGAAATAAAAAGTAATATACGAATAATATTATCTCGCGTGCATGTTTACGATAGCAAAATTGGATTAATTTTAGGCGATTTCTTGCCACAAAAGCACTGTTTAAACCAACATTAGTTTCTATATTGGTAAAATTATTTCTAGAGAATGGAAGATGTATAATAATGGAGGGATGAAAGCTCAGAAAATAGAACTAATTAGCATAAAGTATGTTAAAATTGTTAAGAATACCTACCTCTAAGTATAAGGGCGCCCGTGACAAATCTGTTAGTTGGTATATGTTTAAGAGAAAAGATTGATATAAAATATATATATATTTTAATTACAGAGAACTTTTGAGACGTCTAGTCTCATCTTTCAGCTATACAAGGAAAGTTTGAAACTACCTTCGGCGGTTTAATACAAAACCAATAAATAATTATATTAAAACGAAATAAAGGAAAAACAAAATATATATAGATTACCTTTTAGTTCCTTTGGACAAGAGATTAGCTTAGAATGAACTTCGTCCCAAAAAACAAGATCTACTAACCAAAAAGTCGCGTGCCATTACTTATTCTGATTTATGACCTCATAACCTTCAAAACTTTCAATAATTCCCGGAGTAACCAGGGAAGGACTTTGGTATAGCCACATACTTTAGCATAGCCGAGTAGAGAATAGCCCACCCTAGCATAGCGTAGTATTGTCTAGCATAGCCTATAAAAAAGCCTAGCTTAGCTTAGTATAGCCTAGCCTATCGTATCCTAGTATAGCCTAGCCTAGCTTAGTAGACCCTAGTCTAACCTAGCATATTATAGTATAGTATAGCTTAGCTTAGCCTAACCTAGTATAGCTTTGTCTAGCGTAGCATTGCCTAGTGTAGCCTAGCTTACTATAGCCTAACCAGGTATGGCTTAGCACTACATGCCAGGGCCTAGCTTAGCGTCGCCTAGAGTACCCTAGCCTAGTATAGCCAAGCTAGAATAGGCTACTATAGCCTAGCCAATATATCCTTGTATATGATAGCCTAGTCTAGAATACTATAGCCAAGCTTGTTATAGCCTATCCTAGCATAACCCCACCTAAGATAATATTGCCAAGCGTATTATATTCTAGCCTAGTCTAGTATATCCTAGATTAGTATAGTATACCCTAGACTAGAATAACCTTGCATAGCTTAGCCAATTATTGCCTTGGTTGCTAGCCTATCTTAGCCTAACATAGTATTACTTAGCATAGCAGAGTATAGCCCTCCCTACCCTATTATACTTTAGTTTACCATAACATAGCATAGTATATCCCTATCTAGCCTAGCATAATATATGCTATCTTAGCATATCATTTTATAGCCTAAATTTACATAGACTAAAATACTAGAGTTATGCATATATTTTTTTCTTTAGCATTTCATTTTAATATTATTATTATTGTTCCCTTCTCTTTGTATTAATTTTGCATAAAAACAAATAGGTAATACCCCATTGTTCATTGCACAACTGAAAGATCAAGCGAGAAATCTCAAAGCAATACCTGAACTTAGAATAAAATATTTAGTCTCATATTACTTTTTCCTTTGATTAATCAGAGAGGCCAGGACGCTCAACAGACTCGTATAGCTTAGTTTTAATGTATATACGTAAAGTCTTTATAATTTTATGAAACAATTTATAATGAGAAGTTTCTCAACGTATGATTAGGAAAGTTTTGTCCCAATTAATAATAAATGAACGTGAATGTGACGTGAAATAGCTAGAATCTCGACTTCGTTAGGGCAAGGCATGCATCTTAATAATATCTCAGCCACCAAATGTTCTCTGCCACCTGGCTGACGAATAGGATATATTGCGCTCAAACTAACGAGTAATAGGGAAACTACGCATTATTTTCCCTAATAAAAATGTATTCTGGACGTAGAAAGACGACGAAGGTTTTTGTAAAAACGTGGCGGTTACGTATAGCAGAAATCTCTCTGTTGAGAGACAACGTCAGAATAAATCACGTGAAAAATATTATTCCTTGAGAACCGGAAAAACGTTCATAAATGAATTTCATGGAATGGGAAAGAAGGCGAGCAACACTATAAATAGTGCATTTACGATTATGTGGAGAAGAAAAAAAAGAGAGAGAGAAATAAAGAACAAAAAAGGGTATTTGAAGCTTTCCTCCTTTTACGGGACTTATGAAGCTCTTGTCTGCTTGGTTCATATGTTACTAGGTGTCTAGCTTAAAACTATGGGTTCGATCCTTTCGAGCGCGGACGCAAAACTTTCAACAGTTTCACAAGTTCGCCGTCTATTGGCTTATATGCAGAAACTTTCTTCTGAGAGATGCCAATTAGCGCTATACTGGTAATCACGTACAAAGCTAAATACGATACCGCTAACATTCTTTACCCGTCTTCTCGGCACAACATACTCATTCTCATCTATGTCCCTGCTCCTTGTCGATAGATAACTTTTATTCCCTATGGTAACATTCATACACACATACCCTTGACACAGAATCACGAGTGGTCCTATGATATTTGGTTTGTGTCAAAACACAAAAATCCTACCCGACACTTGCTCTCTCCGTGAATATTGGCCACTGGCGCCTTCGCGCTTGTCATTCTGATCTTTATTTGCATTTCATTATCCTTTCGGAGGATCTCATCCACGAGGGACAGCGCAACTTACTATCTCAACCCTTCCATCTTGGACAATCATGCAATATCACAAGCCTTTTACACCCCATTTTTCCTTAAATTATAACATTTTTAGGTTAAAATAAAAATATAATTCTTTAACGAGGATTTGAAAAGAAATCTCCTGAATAGTATTAAACATTCATGCGTCCTATAAATAGAGCAATGGTCAGATGTTGGTAAAATTAGACAGATTGATTTTTGTTTAGCTGTTATATTTACAGGGTGTTGCTCGTTAATGGTTTACGGGGACTCTAAGTTTTACGTTTAGATGATTCAGGTTAGTCTGAGCTTATATAATTTTATGTACGGGTATATAGGTAAAAAAGTGTTTTTGCTACAACTAAAAATGATTGAGCAAAGAATGACGCGATTCAACGGGAAAACTTTATTCTGGAGACTATTTTCGGATCAGACTTTCTTCTCTCTTATGGTCAAACATTGTTTTGGGACTAAAGATGGAAGCTAGTGATTTCCTATTCTAGTCTTCGGAATAAAGTTTCCCCGTTAAACTGAGTCTTCTTTTGGAGATAGAGGATTGGGGGGGGGGGGTGTTCATAAAAAAAGCTCGAAAATGAATGGAAGATTTAAAAATGATTAAAATTGCCCTCGAATTGGGAAATCAACTGTGATGGAACTAAAAAGAAATATTATCGCATCTTTATCATAGTAACTATACCGATTAGATTAAAAAAGATTTCGTTTTTTAGGGGGTTATTACTGGACCTCATATACACAAGCAATACTTCTAATATATTCTTGATCGGAAAGATAAAATTATTATTAGTAACAACGTTCTTAATACTAAAATTCAATCCTGAGATGGTTCTCCGCTAATACAGAGAATTTCAATGTCTGGCAAAAAGAGAAAACAGTCAAAAGAGAAATGTGAACAAATGTTAACATAATATCCCTGTAAACTCACGTAATTAATTAATTTATGCATCTCTGCGGCGGTCTAGGTTTGACAAGGCTCAAATGAATTAATTCCAATCCAACAAAATACATCTGAGGCAACATTGCCAGAAATTTTTTTTTTTTAAAAAGCTTATAAAGAATTTGTTAAATTTAAGGAAATTGAAATATCTGGAATTCTCGACGTTCATCATGTTTGATACTCGAAATTCGGTTATTCTAAAATAATGTTTTCAATTTTTAGCTTCTCTCGAAAACAAAAATAAAAATAGTGTTTTTGCGATTTTTTTTTCCGAGGACGTTAACAATACATTGCTTCACAGTGAAACTCAAAAGCTTTGTAGTGATATGTATTGGGATGCCTAAATCAGTAGATAGATATTTATGATAATGGTTAGTTCCTGAATTTTTTGATACTGCGAGAGGTTGGAATTTAGGTGAAATAAAATCACAAGCATTAATAAGACTTCATTACATGCATAATATTATTATATATCTTAGAATGATATGAATCAATAACTTCCACATTAAAGATTGCCTTTGTGTTCGCTGAATTGCTAAGTAATTCCATTGTCATTGGCTTGGTCACAAGTTGCACATTTTAATTTCTCTTCTCAAACTTGGATATGTAGAATTTAGTGATTACCCCATATTTCCTACATAAATCAAATTTTATGCTCTTTTGTCTAAAAATACTTCGAAGAGACACTGAGAAAATTAATTTTATTCAGTCTTTAAAAATCGCTACTGGATGTTACCTATGAGAGATAAATAAATTCGGTTATTTTGGTCTATTTCTTTAAATATGACTCCTATTTTTTCACACAGAAATGGATATTACAAGAGTCGAAGCTATTACTACCTGTCCTAGAGTTAACAAAATAAGGCAAACAATTTGTTCACCCTCTTGGCCACCAGTTAAAAAACAAATTTTTCTAGATTTATGCGTTCTAGGTAAAATAAAGAATAAGATCTCTAATAATGCCAAAACTTTGGATTCTTTTATCATGAAATTATAGGTGGATACTTTACTTGCAGTTTTTGAAGAATAAGTTATCCCAAATTACTGTATATCCTATGAGTCTTAGTCAAGTGATCAGCTTTTTAGTCAGTTTCCATCAAGTCCTCCTCATTCTTTTACCCTTTACTTTAAAATTCCTCTATATTTTTAATCAATAAGGACATGAATTAGATAAAAAGGGTCTTGAAAGACAAATATACTTGAAAAAATTGAAAACCTGGAAGGTGTACAAGGTTGAGAGGACCTAATTATTTTTAATTGGATACGGGCGAAAATTAATGAAATGAAGTAATTCTCACTCATTGAGAAATAATAATAAGAGGAATAGAAAGATAGAGGCAAAAGTTTGTTAATAGAAAATAAGATAGGAAAATATGGTTATAGATGGCCAATCCTGGTAAAAAAAACTAGCCTGTTAAAAATAGTAGAGTGTAATATAAAAATGTGTATTTTACCTAGATATCGTATATTTCCTACTAATGGTGACTTCATTTTTTTAATAGGAGAAAAACCAATTCTAGCATTTTTAGTAGAACAACAATCGTAAAGTAGTTGATAAAGCAAAAGTTGAAATTGGGTAAATGAAATGTGTGGAAGATAAATCAGAGAGGACTCAAAATAGGAGGAAAGTAAGAAAATAGTGCAAGCTCGTTGAATATGGACGATAACCCTTTTTTAAGGGAAGGGGGGCAATCTGCCATGGGTGGGCGCCAATTTTGATAAATGAAGAGGGAACATTTTGGGTTGAATTAGTTTGTGTTCAAGAGCTTCGATTTGAACATTGCAATTGTTGAACATTTGGTCTAAAGTAACTGCTTGCTTATTATTAAGGGTCTGTTAATGAATTACTCCTTTCCCGTCCTCCCAAATGTAAAGGAGATCCTTCTATTGTATTGGTCATGTGTAAAAGAGGTGGGTTTTTGTTTACGACCAAGCCATTGTTCACACGCTTAAGGTTGCTATCCCCCTTAACAGTTTTATCATAAATTTTTCACTGGGATTTTGAGTTTATGTGTCACACAAACAATATTTTCTGGATTTTTCCGGGATCTTGTGAAGATGAGCCATTTTCAAGGTTTTTTCAATCCTAATATAACCTAAGCTAAGATAAGCTAACTTAACCTAACCTAACCAACCTAATCTAGAATAGGCTAAGTTAGTTTAGGTTAGGTTAAGTTAGGTGAGGCTATATTCGGGTCCAAAAAACCTTGGAATGCTTCATGTTTACAAGATCCCTTTTCCTCTTTATAAAAAATCTAGGCATCACCACCTTAAAAAGGCCAAGGCAAGGCTACAGTTTACATTGGCCTCAAAAAAGCCTAATTTTTCATATCTTCTAAAATCGACATTAATTTTTTCACGAATTCTTACTTTTCAACAATCAGGGATTTTTTATATATAATTTTTATGATTATTAATATTATATTCGTTTTCCTTTGTCATATTCTATTTTCATATTTTAATATTGCTTATTTATGCTATTTGTGTTTTATAATCTTCTTTATATATATATATATATATATATTTTCTTGATGTTTTCTAATCTTCCTACGTGTTATATAGTTTCTAATTCTTTCAAATTCTCATATTCTATTTGTTTTGTATTCTTTTGTTTAGCGATAAGTTCGATTGTAAATTTAGTCTTTGATTCTGTGATCGTGCAAGATTAATAGAGCCAGCGAGTTCCCCTGCTTAATTGGCATTTTAAATTCCATGAAAGATGCTCAAATATAAGATCATATAAAAAAGGCATCGATAAATTCCGCGAGAAATGCACGAAGAGAAAACGATGGGGGCCGTCAGTTTCGTAGGCAAGGTGCGCTATGCCTCGCCTACGGAATGCGTTAATTAAATCAACAGAATATCTGTAGCCATAGACATTAAGATCAGCTGCGTCTCTTCACCGCACTTATTTTGTTTACAATCTTGTAGATAGTTAAATTTGTTTGCGCCCTTTGTACTAATAAGTCTTTTGACGCTTCAAAAGCCCTGACGGCGCCAGAATTTAAGGATGATGGATTGATTGTTCGTTGGACTACTTTCCAATTCGTATCTTTTTTACCACCCCTGTTTTTAGCTTAGTACTTTGTTTTTGTTAAGTCTGTCTTCTTGTTTTCTTATGCATAAAAGCACCTAAGAGGCAAACGGAGTATTAAACTTACTAACAAAAACAAATTTTCCATAATTTTTATTTCATTTGATTAGAGAACTTAAGAATGACAACTACACTTTGAGAGAAAAGAGCTGAAGATAAAGGACAACTTAATTTTATCATAATTTTCAAGATTACACGATAGTATTGCAAGTTGTTTGTTGTCCTTCACCTCAAAGAAACCTTATTACTAAAAGCAATGTCACGACTTGTCTTTGTACTCTAACTTTTTGGGGTTTAGTTAGTTAGCGAACGCCAATCCTTAACTTTTTTTGGTTCCCTTTCCTTCATGAAGGTTATCTCTAACCTCAAAATATGAACTAAATCTCAGTAGAAATTGCCCTACACCTCAATTTTACCACAGTAAAATTAAGTGGAAATTGACCTATATCTCCCTCTTGTCATACTAATATTCAGTGGAAATTGTCCTATATCTCCCGCTTGTCACACTAATTTTAGTAGAAATTTTCCTATATCTTCCCCTTTTACACTAAATTTCAGTGGAATTTGCTCTATATCTCCCTTTTGCCGCATGAATTCTCGAACTCTGGGCAAATTTGATGAGATGATGCATCAAGACATTCATTCTTCTCCAGTGCGAGTTCAACTCAAGATCCACGAATGAAGGCAAGCTGACATTTGGGGTTCAATAATAATGGACAAATTGCTTCGAATGAATGAATATTGTAGGTGTAAAAGTTTGTTCAAGCGAGTACATATACTCGAGTGAGAGTATCTGACCGATTTGGAAAGCGACCACGAGGAATCACCGTGACTTTCCTATGGACACTGTTACAGCAGTGTTAGGACCAGGTGAGTGGACTAAGAAGACACTGAGTCCCTTTCTCGTTTTTCGGAAACCCAGCTGGGCCTTAGTCTTTCTGAAGTATCGTCGTGCATGTTGCTCAAGGCCGCCCTCATGTTGATTCTATTTTAGGTCTATTTATGTATAAATTTGTGTAAAAGTGTCAGTTTCCTTAATTAGTGCATGCAAATCACATGTACTGTTAGAAAAGGACCTAATTCAAGGATATGGCCCTATATTAATAAGCAATGAGGAAAAATGTCTTGGATGAGTTAAGGTTGCATGCGGTAAGATTATTAAATAAATTAATGCAATGGCTAGACAGATGATTATCTACATAAAGGGCTGCATAAGTTCGACTTTTAATCAACGGAAATTTGTTTATATAATTACCTGAACATATGGTTGCCGAAATTAACTAGTTCTGATTAGTTCACGATAAATAGTACTGACATAACCGTGTTTTAAAAAATGACGGCAATATTTAAGTAATAATTATAACAATTATCATTGCTTGATCTAGTAATAATAAAAGTAGGGTTTACTGCATTACGCCACTTCATTTTATTATTATTAATTATTAATATTAGAAAAAATACACATTTGCAAAAGTTAACCGGGAAGGAACGAAAAAACTGTCAGACTAAATTATTATATTAGATTATTATTAGTAATAATCTAAAGCCAATCGAATTTACCTAGGTATATTTCTCATTTATTTCTCTATTACTAATAATATTCAGTTTTGATCTATAGTTGATATTGCTACTATTTATTTCAAAAATACTCTTGATCCTGCATTGTTCTTTTGTGTATTAAAATAGACGTGACATCTACTTGCATCCGAGATTATAACCAAACTTTTAAAAATTTTAAAGTTTTCTTGTTGAAGGGAATGCACATATATTTGAGTGTGTGAGGAATATAAATCCGACTGTGCAAATTCACATAACTGTTTTCCCTAAAGCTCAAAACGATACATAACAAACAAGTAAAGTCCTGACTTACAGGTCCTTAAAAACCACTTTTATGACGTAGCTCAAATGGAGAACGGCATTAAACAGAATTATACTGTTAAGCCGAGAGGCCGTAAAAATAAACTCGATGCTAACTTCTCGAGAGATTTACTCTCCGCTCTTTACAACTGTAAAGATTTCCTGTTTTCTGCTTATAGTATTTGGATGATAACCAAATTTGGCAAATCGAGTCATAAAAATGAGATATTCACTGATGAATGATGGTAGAATAGGCTCGACTCTCTCACTGTGTTTATGAGGATCGGTGAGGTCTACATACCCACTGAAAGAGACCTGGAGTGAGCAAAAAAACATGTGGCATGGAATGGGGAATGGAGAAAAGAATAACCGGGAAAGATGACAGGATGCTTTTATATGAAATGATGATATTCGGTGCAACTGAGAATCCCAATAAGTCTTAGTTGCTTAACGCAGAATGGGGGTATTTCGATTGAGGGCAGCACCAAGGAATTTAAAGCCAGTCTACTTATTTATAATTTTGAGTGTGAGTACGATTTAGGCGGGGAGTGGTTTTGGCTGTTGGAGAAGGGATAATAATGTCGAATTTGTCAATTACTAAAAGAAAAGAAGTTCTGATATACATTATTGGCAGGTTGACAGCATGGAAAATGAAGGGGAGAAGAAATAATGAATAGGGAGGGGGAGGGAATTCTAGGAGTAATGTGAAAGGCAAGATGTAAGAGGACTCATAGAAAATCTTTTTACCACAAAGATTTTAGTATTGATTCATGTTAAAAATATCAATAGACAGGGTGGCACCTAAAACACAACATTAGCAAAAGAACAATTGTGAAGGAAGGCTTTTTATCTGTTAACAGTAATCTTTCGGTTCATTGGACTTTATAATCAGTTACTTTGATGTTTCTAATTTAAATATAAATGGGTTTCATTTCGTAATTTTGAATTATAACTCTTAAACGCATATTCAGCTAGTTGTAAGAGTTTCGCCATACTTATTGCTTGACACATTTTAGAGCAATTCTTTTCATGTGCATTTATTTTTGGAAGATTTTAAGTTTTGATTTTTGCCCCTAAACGCAAACTTGCATATTCGTCTATAAATCATCGTTTTATTTCTCTATTGCTATGCTTTAACCTATTTATTTCTTTCGTGGGCTTGTTATATCTATATATATATATATATATATATATATATATATATATATATATATATATATATATATATAATCTTTCAGATCCTGTATAAAACAAAAAATAAAGTTAGCATCCGATTCCATTTTGCAGGATCACCCAGAAAATTTCAAAGCCAATTTCATGTAAATCCTTTTTCAGCTCTTATGTTACTCTTTCTGCACTCAAGAGTATTAAGAGTTGCTCTCATACTCATGATTCTGTCATAAGCTCTTAATCCAAGCCTTAAATTTTATTTGCGTTTTCTAGTCTCCATTTACTTTAGTTTTAAAATTTCCATTTGTTTCTTCGAGCTTTTATAAATATTATTATTTTTTTGAAGGTATCTTAAATTTCACCTTTTTATGATCCTTCCGCCATTCAGGCGAAAACCTTAATATTGTTGATTTCGAATTTCTCACTCACACTACTTTATGCAAAATCGATATCACTATTGGAAGTTTCTTCAAGATATTAACTCTGTTTTTACACGGAATTTGCTAACGTTCAGACGTAGATATGAAATAGTCTTTCTTTTGATTATTCCCCAGAAGTACTTATTTCTCTTTGTCTCAGAAACTTTGCGTTTGTAATTTTGCCAATGGACTTTAACTTGTCGATAAAGCGGTTCTCGTGTGTATTTAGGAAATCATATTAGAGTTCTTCCATCTCGGTACAGAATGAGATCAGAAACACTATTCTGCGGCTCATTGTGCACACGTCGAATACGCCCCAAACTAATGAAATTAAGGAAGTAAAATTCTTTCTAAGAAGCCTTCGGGAGATGGGTTTCGCTCATATTTTACTGTGGTATTTGTTTACTTTTATTGCTTCGTGTTTTATAGCTTTGATACAAAAAAAACATGCATCCATTCTCCACTCAAATATCCGCATATTTTATGTGCTAACAAAAAATGGAGATAGTTTTAATATGGTAATACTAAGTTCTATGCATATTATACGAGGATTTTTTATATGGCAGACTGAAAAGAGGAGATTGAATGTTATTCTTTTTTTTCTTCGTGTATTTATAGTCCCTTCAAGTCTGTTTCCTTAAACTTACTATTTGACAGATTTTAATTGTTTCTCTTTCAAACACTTCTTGATAGTGCATTTCTTTTATACAATTTTCGGTATTTATATTCTTTCTATCAGTGATTTAAACTCATTTTATAGGCTACATACACTTTCTATCTCTCTTTTTCTATTCTCTTAATTATTTGCAGCTGTTCTTTTGGACTATGTATCAAATTTTATCCATCTGGTACGTGGTAGGACTAAATTCGAGAACTATCTAAACGTCAATAAAGCCTATATTGATAATCAAACTAAAGGAACCTATCTACATACCAGAAGATAGGTTGTACACTGTTTGTAGGGGAATGGTCACTTCCCCCCCCCTGTTCACTCTTGGTGCAGTCACAAGGCGGTTACCGCAAAGACATCCGTCGAAGGCATCGGCAGGTTTAGTGCTTAACCGCAGTGGAGCACAACTCGGTGCCGTGAAAGACCCTAAAGGTCAAAATGTAAGATCTTCCCCAGGAGAGTGAGATCCAGTTTCACGTCGAATAAGAAATTGGAGACATGTTTCTCCCAATCTCGAAGGCTAACGAGGAGCCGATGTTTGACTTCTTGGGAAAAACCATTAGCCAAAAGAACTCTCCTGGGGCCGTCCTCAAGCCCCTCCCCCCCCTTACCACTCCCCCAGTGGGGTGACGAGGTATGAATGAGGAACTCTGAGGAAAATCGTGCAGTATACGTCAGTCTCTAGGTGACGAAGTCTTCGGATCAAACCGAACTACCGAGACTGGAGAGGTAGTGTACTTGGCTCGCTAGACCAAGAAGTACCCTGCAAGAGAGGCAGGGCTACCTACCTTAAGGAGCTAAGAAGAAGCTCATCCTCGAGCTAAGTCCCTGGTTATCAAACCAAACGATAAGTTAACTTTGGTAAGTTCAACTTACTCTCGCCAGAGAGACTCCTCATATCCTGGTGCACCTTAAACACCAGGGGTATTCCTCGTCCTTGAGGAATTAAGAAAAGAAGAAGAAAAAGGCTCCCTCCTCGAGCCCATTACTCGGTGGCCACACCAAACTCTTAGTTAACTTAGTGAGGAACCAAGTTCAACTTGTTCTCGTCAGAGAAATCCCCCTCCGTTATACTCGCCCTTGAGGAAGACTTGAACTAAGAAAAAGCTCATCCTCGAGCTAGTTCCCGGTTATCAAACCGAACTTTAAGTAACTTATTTTTGCCAGAGAAACCCCCCTCCGTTATCCTCCTCCTTGGAGAAGACCCTCCCCGAGTTCAGTCCTCGTCCATAAGGAAATAAGTAACGAAGGAGAAAAGCTCCTCCTCGAGCTCGTTACTCGGTGATCACACCGCACTCCAAGTTAACTTGATTTGAGAACAAAGTTTGACTCACTCTCGCCAGAGAGACCACGACTGCCTAGGTGTTGCATAAAGCACCGGATTTGTTCTCATCCTTGAAGAACCCCCCCTTCGGAAGAACGTGTGGACCCCCCAGCTGCCACCCTCGCCAAAACAACCGTGTGATCTCGCTCATCTACATCTGGCAGGCGGCACGCGTCGAGAGTAAATAACATTTCTGAGGCCTTTAAACTCCACATGAGTCCGTAAGCCTAATTCTTATATTATTGTTGTGTGTAGAGAAAACGTTAACCAATTTTTGTGGGTAAACTAATTAAAATTAATTCTTGTTTAGGATAATATTCAGAGTATTGCTGTAGTTAATGTATAAATGTTATGTATTCAATTAATAAAGGTAAAATATAAGTTTATTTTGTGAATTAGTGGGCGTTTCTTTTATATCCTTACGTGTTTCGTAACGGCTCTGTTCGTTAACATATTCTTATAATATCAATATATTAGACACTCTTAGCACTCTTAGAATAGAAAAAAAAGGATGGGAATTCTACGACACTCTTAATATCGATAACATAAATGAAATAAGAAATGATAAGAAAACTAGTAAAATAAGTGTCAGAAGGTGTTTTTAGAATAAGCGTCTATATTTAGGAAAGGATATTAGAGCTCTTGCATTTCGGTGCGGAATGAGATCAGAAAGACTTCTGCGGCTCATTGCACACACATCGAATACGCCAAAGTAAAAATTAATATGTTTTTTTTAATATATCACAGACGATAATAATCGTTAGAATTAAACAATGCTTATAATATGTCAATCAATCAATCATTTCCTCTGGCAGTCACAGGTATGCATATGAGCTAATGCGTCAAGATCTTCCCTACAATCATCTCTTGCTCCCCGCCTCATAGTCCTTATCAAAGTCTCCCTAGGTCTACCTCTACCTCTTCTACCAGGGGCCACCTAAATAATTATGTATAGCACAATGTAAAAATGCTTTTCCTCTGTTGCTTTTAAAAATTTCTCTCCTTAACTCTTTCATACAGTTATCATCTATATTGTAGAATCTTTTCTTCCTTAATAAATCGTTGAACCCTAAATCTTCCTAATAAACTATTGGGAAAACATTCTGATGAAATGACCACCTTTTAAAATTGTGACTGTCTTAAAATGTCTGTGCTCACGTTGGTTCTTTCCGCTACCTATCCGACTAGTACCATTTAACAATTTGAGATTGTGCTTCATATTGATGCTAAATGAACCTGGATGAAATTACCTCTCTCTGGTCTGCGACTTATCTACAAATCGAGGTGACGTGAGTATGGTTTTGAGCAACACTTTCAGAATACGCATGTAAGGTAGCAACCCCGCAAAGGAACGACTCATCTATACAATTACACCTGGTACTTTGGAAGAGCGACGCACCCTCCTGGTCCCAGTGGCTCAAGGACTCATACTAGGTTGAGTCTACCTGGAGTTTATTCCTTTTAAATATTTCCATTTTTTCCTCTTTTATCGCCGATTTCTTTCCTATCTCTTAGAATCTATTTCTCTAGATTATTTTTCGGGTATTCATTCAAGGTATACGATGGAATGGGGGAGGGGACTCCGCTTGGATGGTGATTTGTAACATGCTTGCACTCTTTCCACTACTTTCTTCTTCGAGGCCCCCCCCCCCGCCCTCTTTCTTTTCCTTATTTAATCCGCAAATGGATCGCAGGTATATGAAGGCTGACCTTGTGGCAGTTGACCTCCACATCCTCCATCTTCACCACTTTATTTAATTTCTCTTTATTATGTTCTGGGGACGATGCCCTTTGCATATACCTTTAAATTCGGAAAAAACTGTTAAGAAGTAAACGCTGGCACTCAAAATGTGCGCAAAAATATTTATAACTTAACTGGACCAAATTTTGCAAGTTCTGAAGTTATGGCTCAAAGTACCTAGACCTTTATCTAGTTAACAAAAGGGATTCTACCGAAGTCACTTAAAAAACTGTTGGTAGGGTTTTTGTTTCTATGGGGTTCATTGCGAGAGATTAACTGGTACAAAAAATAATTTGATACTATTTTGCAACTTGATTCTATAAAAATATTCCCATAAGATCTTCCAAGCTAAGAATTTTTCCGAAATTATTTTACCACCACATACAATTTGTTTATCCAAAAGACCGAACAACTTGCCGAGCCAAAAGATACGTCACTATGATTTGTTTGACTGTTTGGTCAATTAGGTTCCAAATCCATACACATTGGCTAAGAACTGGTAAAATATGAAGCGTGAATAAAACATGTTTTGCCAAAAGATCAGCAGCTTGTATCGTAATCTTGTTAGTTCTTGCGCTCGAAGTGCCGTGCCCCTGCAAGCGTTGATCTATACTTGTATAAACCATACGGTAACGTTTACTTTCAATCGAATTGGCGTTAGACCCTGATTAATACGACTGCAATTGAAGAAAGGCAACCTTTTTGTCGGAATTTCTACTCTTTTTTTTTTTTTTAATCTCAATAATAGGTCAGCCTTTTGGTTCTATACAATGATTAGTTTAAAAGAGGTTTTTTACGTAGATATTTCAACGCTGTGTAAGAATTAAGAAAAAAGTAACGTATTTGTATACGGAAAAGGAAGCAACTTTAGCTTTGCAGTCATCTGCTTGCACCTGGCAACCCTGCCTGGTTGTCAGAATCTAGAAAAAGCAATAAAAGTTCTAAGACACAATGATGTATCTATTATTATGCTCTGAAGCTTAAACAATTTTTAGGTCAGATTTAAATAGTGGTTCTGAGAATGAAAGCAGCTAAATAGCCTAAACTCTGTAGGGTTACGCTCTTGTATATTAAGCACTTTGTTTATATTTCCTGGATTCTGGCAGCTCTACCGGAGTCACCCCTCGTATCTTTGAGATCAGTAGCTGTGAAGCAGAGCTTAGATAAGTATGGCGTATTGTTTATTCGTTTTTTGAAGTGATAAACCCCTTTAAATAAATGTATGCAAATAAAGTCGTGAGAAAATGCGATTGCATTATTGAAAAATTAGTAAAAAGGAAGTTTAGTGCGATGACTTATAATGAAAAAGAAATTACTATTAATACAGGTAGGCCTGCACCAAGACTAAATGTCATCCAAAACTGTTGCACTTGCAAATACAATGTAGGCCAATATGATAGAACATCTTGACTTGTGATTGTGCATACTTACAGATGTTATTTTAACATTTAAATAAAGTTTTAAAAGAATAACATTTAAAAAATTAGCATTTAAATAAAGGGAGTAGCTTAAAATTTCATATCTATTTTTAATGAACAACATATTTACTTGAATTAACATATTTATTTTTGTAAACTTGAATTGCTTCCTCATCTTCAAAAATCACCACACGCCACTGAATGCCACACCTCTTGTCATTTGTAGCATCTGTCCAGCCGTGTTTCCGTCTTCCACTCTTCTTACTATTCCATCAATATACTTCTCTCTTTGTCTTCCTCTTGCTATTTTTCCTGAGATTTTTCCAATTAGACTCAAATCCTCTATTTTTACTCTTCAAAGAGCATGTCATAAAAGTCTCATTTGACTTCCTCTTAGATTTTTCAGTAATTCTCTTCCACTTCTCATTTGCCTTAATACCTCTTCATTTGTTATTCTCTCCATCCACAAGATCTTCAACATTCTCGGCCAACACCACATCTTGAATAACCTTTTCTCGATTTGCTTGTTAGTATATTATTTTTATTTTCACTATTTGTCGAAGATAAAAAAAGGCTTCCTTTTTCAAAATTCGTCGTAAATAAAAGATGCTTTGTCCTAGCATTCCATTTATAACAAATAAGTTGCTGAATGTTGTTGTGATTGATTTATTTTGATCTTTCCAACAAATTCACAGCATATGGTGCCCTATTGAGGTATAACATTTAATGTGGAATCTTATGGCCTCTAACAGTTTACACACATTGAGACTCCAGTCAGTGAATAACCACAACCAATGTAGCTGATCTACGCTCAACTGGAGGGTATTGTAATAAATCGGAAAAGTCATAGACAGGTTGATGATTGTATTTTAAAGCTGTTTTATCTTTTAGAAATTTTTAGTTATATACATATATTTATTCAAAAGTGCTTTTCTAGAGCAATACACACAAGTATAATCGACAAGTGGAGGTAGAAAGCGTACTACAAGTATAAGGTTAATTTTGAATTTTATCTGATTCTTCTGTGTGAAGACGTTGGTCTACTAAGTCATGATTCAGTTGATATTTAATTTAGTCGAGTGCGAATCTAATCACGGGCGACTCTACATCACATTATGCCGGTCGGTCCCCGTTTTGATTTTTTTTGGGGGGGTTATAATAACTTTGTAACTGTTCGGCTGATTCTAACGAAATTTGAAACCTCTATGTTGTTTACATTCTCGTTCGAAGTGTATAATTGGCAAAGTCCTTCAAAGATTAGCCCGGGAATTATTTTGCTTTGGCAATAACATCATAACTATTGGACCGATTCTAGAAAAATTTGAAACTTTTATGGTGTTTAACATTTTCTTTCGAATGATATAATTGCCAAAGTTCTCCCAAGGTTAGCCCGAGAATTATGTGGTTTTGACAATAATATCATAAATATTTTGCTAATTTGAAAGAAATTTAAAACTTGTATGTTGTTTTTCATTCTCTTTAAAATTATATAATAGACAAGGTCCTCCCAAGGTAAGCCCATGAATTATATTGTTTTGACAATAAAATCATAACTATTCGGTCGATTCTAACAAAATTTGAAAAAACTATATTGTTTTAATTCTTTTTTAAATAGAATGATCTACAATGTTAGAGGAAACTTAGTCTGGAAATTATTGAAAGTTTTGAAGGCGTAAACTCATAAATCAAAATAAGTGAAAGCACGCGATTTTTGGTGAACAGACCTTGTTTCTTTAGGTTTAATTATTGTTCTGTTGACAATAGAAACTGAGGATTTCGAACCACACGATCTTTGTCGCTGAGAACGTCTTCAGGAGATTAACTAGTGATACGTCATTTTTAAAACTAATCGTTCCGAATTCGAGGTTTTTGTCGTTATCGGCATTAATATATTGAATTATATTAAATTGCAATTATTTATAATTAATAACGGCTAATGAATACATACAATTTAAAATAAAATATATCAGCTTAAGTGACCCCCCAAAAACTGGCCTGCAGACACATTTTGTGATATATCCTTCATTCATTCATTCACTAATCACCCTTACTTTGCAGGAGATGGCAGAGTAAATGCCTATAAACACAATTAGATTTCAATGGGAGCTCCAGCAAAGAATATTCTGCGTTAAAAATTAATACAAGACAGGCTCGTTCAAGAAAGTGCAAGACACTTTCGTGCAACAATTCGAATGTGAAAAAGCCCCCACCAAGAGCAGAATTCAGGACTAGGTGGACCACTTTGAAAACTATAGGACAATGGAGAGCCTCAATGCAGCCAGTGGCAACCATCCGAGCCATTCAGCACGCCCTAGGAAGCGTACAGCTCAGCTGGTCGAAAGCGTGAGAGAGTCAGTTCAGCAGAGTCCAAAACGTTGTGTACGCAAGCGAAGTCAGTCCCTTGGTATATCCCGTGATACTTGCAAGAGAGTGCTAGTAATGGATGTAAAGGCCTACCCATGCAGAATACAGACGAAACAGACCCTTACAGTTTCAGACAAGGAGCAGAGAAAGGCTATGGCAGTCAAGATACTGGAGAAGATTCAGGAGACCCAAACTTTCCTTAACCTACTTTGGACCTCAGATGAAGCTTACTTCCATCTTGAAGGAAAGTTAAACTAAGACAAATGTCTTCTGGAGGAACACCGAACCAAATGAGGTAGCCACTAAGCCCATACACTCCCTTAAGTGCAGGGTATTGAATACAATCTCAGCCAGAGACATCATCGGACCATTCTTCTTTGAGGAATCTGGCGCGACAGTGACAGTCACCAAGGAGCGGTATGTTAAGGTCCTCAAAACCTACAAGAGGGAGCTTCAGACCCTGTTACCGTCGCCTATGGGAAATTTATGGTTCCAGCAAGATGCAGCAAGCTCTCACACCTCAAAACTGTCCCGAGATTGGTTGAAAGAGAACTTTGGTGGCCGTCTGATCAGGTACAAGACTGATTTTGAGTGGGCACCTCACAGCCCAGACCTTAGGCTCCCAGATCTCTTTCTATTGGGCTATCTTAAAGACAGAGTACACTCAGGGAGATCCAGGACCATCGCAAAATTCAAGGAAGCCATTAGGGAGGAGATTAGAGCCATTAGTCGGTCGGTTTGTAAAGACGTCATCGACAACTTTGTTCTGCGCCTCAGGAAATGCACAGAGCTAAATGGAGGTCATCTCGAACACGTGCTCTAGAATAAAGAAGAAAAGTTCAAAGACTCTCATGTTTTGATATTATATTTTTAAACTCAATAAACTAGTTATCACCAAAGTTTCATTCAATCCTTGCAGAAAATTAAAAAATGAGGTCTATTAAAAGTTGGGGCCCGTATTTTGGGGGTCACCCTGTTTTATCGACATTAATAGTATGTCTAAAAGTCCTGAATGAAAATCAGCTAGGCTACTTATTCTTCGTTTAATTTTCTTCTTTAGTTCAGAGTCTAGCTTAACAGTGACATAGAAAGAACGTTTTTCTTCGATATATTTATTCAAAGATTATACTTCTATTTACTATGTCCTTCGGTTGCTCTTATTATATAATTTCAAGTTTATTACTTTCAAGTTTAATGCTTCTGAAACTAATATTTCCAAATAAAGATTGCCATGAAAAGGGTCCTTTTTTTCCTTAATTTCTACTATATTTTCCTTGAATGTATCATTCAAGTTCATATTTTGGAAGTTTAAAAGCCTAATTACCGATCTTATCATTTAATGTTTCCAAGATTTTATATAATGGTTTTTGCCATATTTATTATTTTTGTCGCGAGCATTGATATTATTCTGACACATCATTTTTATTCTTTTTCATCAGTTTTTTCTGCTAAGAGGGGTATATCACATTTGATTACATTAATAGCTCTTTCCCTCCAAATTAGTAACTAATTATTATTTCTAATTTTGTACAAAATAAAGCTGAAAATCATTTGGTTGGTTGTCAAATTTGATTAAGATGATGTTTGTTCATTGATTTTTTAATACTTGAAAACAGATGAAGAGATTTGATAAAAAGATCCAGCTTTAAAACTATAAATAATAGGCAGGTTGAGGACTAAATAATACGCACAATGTACATATGTATTCGTTTATCTATAATTCATAGTATTTCAGATCAGATAACAAGATTCGTTTATCTTTAGATAAAATCCCATTTTAAAACACTATAAAAGTCAGAATAACTGAGATTCTGCCTGAGAAAGGAGCAATAAATAGATAACGGGTGTACATATTGAGATAACAATACAGATAGACGTGTTAATGGATTTTTGGGAGAAACATAAATAATATGCAACTATCTACATACACTCAAAAGTATTGGTATTTAAAATAAAATCCATGATGAGTGAGATGATGTTGAAGAGTAACTATTGTTCTTCAACGAAAATTTAGGATCTAAAACTCCTGTGATTGTATAGCCATGCAATGAGGATGAACGAGGGGAGATAGCCAAAGAAGTACTTCCTAATGACCTCGAGGAAACAAAGCAACCGACCGATCAGGAAAAAGATAGATCGAGGATGTGGAGAGGACGCTGATACGAAGAAGAACAACACTAGCAGAAGTGGAGGAGCCAAGAAGATATGAAGACCGAGCAGAACTGAAGTTCTTTCGGACGAGTACGCCAATTAACAGATAGGCACTATTTACCAGGCTGATGATGATGATGATGATGATGAAATCCTATGATTAATAATAGGGACCTGTGTCATCTTGAACGAACTCAGAGAAATTCTACGAAAACTCAGAAATTCCATCATTTAATAAAACCCTGGAAGAAATATGCATATCATTATAGTGAGTGTCAAACCTACATAAGACAAGTAAGTCGATCTTTATCCCCGCTTACTTAAACCGAACAGACAGAATATTATAAGGAAGAATAATCAAGTAAAGGATTGCTGTCCATTTGCATCAAGCTCATAAAACAAGAAATGTTGCCGATCAATTGCATCAACATAAGCCATCAAAGGGTTTGTCAATAATTTTCATCAATATAATAAGGAACGAGAGAGAATGCAAAAACCCAGATTGTTTTTGATGCATTTCCTTTAATGTTTCCCCTAAATAATAAAAAAGATAACATTGGAAAACAAAGGAATACGTTTTTGACAAAGATTATATGATATAAATATTATATTCCAAGAAATCCATTAAAATTAGTATTGATTAATGGAGAGAAAACAAAGCAATTTAAGAGCATCATTTTATTTCGATGAATTAGTATTGTAGTGAAACTTGGGAGAAGTTGGAAACTAATACTCTTATTATTTATACAAATTTCGTAAAAATATATTTTTGGGGCGTATAAAATTTCATTTTTTATCAAAAAGGTTTGTGCCAAAAGGATTTCAAGTAGAGTGAATTATATTACAAACTAAAATCAACAAAGGTGTTGGTTAAGAATTTTAATACTAAATAACCCCACTATTTAGAAAGGTAAAGTTAGGTAGATTAAATCTAGATGCCAAAAATGTATTCAATCCATTTGAAGATGAAGCTTTTGGTTTTATCTTAATCAATGCCCAATTATCAAGCATTCTCAGGCACAAAGAAAAGTAGAGAATCTCTTTGAAAATATTTTTCAAAATCTTTATTTTTAACTCAAAGAATATCAATATACCTGAATATTTTTGTGAAGTGCTCTATTACTCAATTCAGTGCCAGTCTCCATGTTTATGAAAGATGTAATAAGGGTAGAAAGTGTGAATAATAAATCTCCTGCCTGAGACACACTCATAGGCAAAGGTTTAGATAAATTCACATTGTTATGGTTCCACTTCTATATATGATTTAAATATTTCTTTTAAATGTTTCTAGGGTATGATTTAAAGCGCTGGAAATTTAGAACAAACTGCATTGTTATGTACCCCAAAATATTTATTTGCTAACTCAATTTTGCAGTATTCATCAAAGGTTCTAAAATTCACTAGGATATGCTAAATATCAGCTTAAAGAACCAATTCTAGGTAAAAAAGTTCATCTTCTCTTAATTAAAAAAAGAAGGTTGCTGCAATTTGAAGTATCTCGTTTTTCAAACCATTTAATGAGAAATGCTCTCATGTTCGTATTTTACAATTGCCAATAATAAGGTTGGATTGGGTGCTAATTGTTTGTCCCAATGACTGAATACATGCTAAGCCATTATCTATTTGCATTATTAGAATTAACTACATTAACATTTCGAAAAACGATGATGTTTTCATTGCAATTAAAAATCATTACCTCATTAGAGCAGTTGATTTATCTTTCATAATAGCTATTACCCCGAAAAGATCTCAATGAGTTTGTCTTCATTGCTTTTGTTATGGTATATTCTGAACAGTGCTCATTATCCAAACATTATGTAAATGTATATTTAAAGAATTATTGCGGTCAACCAGTATAATGAGTCCCATAAATGGGAAATGGGCGTACCAGCACTGCAATCTCTAGGCCTCATATGGATCTGATTTCTTGGGGGATGGATATTTAACTATGAACTCTTTCCATTTTTGCTCTATCTTACTCTACTTTATTTTTTTAACATCTCTTTTGACCCTCATTCTTTTTCTACCATGAGATTATGACTTTGTAGATATACATCAGTTTTCACTGTAGTTAAATTACTGAAGCGTTAAATGAGGTCTATGAAATTGGAAAATCTTCCTTTGAGCTAAATTAATTTAACTCCAAATATGTGGTGTGACTTTTGGTTGATATCTTTTTGATGGCGATTAAATTGACAGTACGAAGATATTATTGTATTGAAATAGACTATATTTCCATTTAAAATATAAAAAAAATAGAAACTTGGTAAGCCCTTAAAATAGTTTGGACTAAGTGATGAAAAAAATTAGGGAAGCCTACTGTATGGGAAGTAATGAACAGAAGAATATCATTATACAAATTAGAGTAAAAATTACCTCTTACCATATTTGTTTAATTTGCTTGAAAATAATGAATGAAGCGATCAAAATATGAAATCTATACCTATGTGAGAACAAGGAATAATTTGTGCAAATTCTTATACAGCGTGAATAGGGTAACACACTTTAAGTTGCATTGTTTTAAAAGGAGTGAATTAGTGAAATTAACATAATATAGTCTATGGAATCAAGAAGTTGATTTTATCAGTAAGTCACTCTTTTGATCAGCAAAAATACATGAAAGTAAGGCTTCGTACTTTAAACAAGCTAAGAGAAAAATAATTGAATGGTAGTTGTTTTCTACACGCTTAATTATTTCAATCTTTTACTCATACATTAAACTGCTAGTAATTAAGAGCATTATTTTATTTTCTACGACGAAGGATTAGGCTCCGTAAGTTTATTTTAACTAGTGAGTCGGAACGTACACACACGAGAAAAACCGCATGGCTCATTAGGAGGGAAGATGGCAGTAATTAAAAATAGAAATTACCCTAAGAGAGAGCAATAAAAATGAGAAAACCTTTCCAATCCATAAAAACAGGTTCGTACCTTTCCAACACCCATTGGGAAAAAGAGATTTCGAATTGCATAGCCAGGATTATAGTTAAAATGAGACAGGGGCGTTTTACGCCAAAGGAGTATTACAGGGTCATGTTTCAAACGTAAAATTTACATACGAGAAGCATACATTTGCAATCCTTTGAAAGCATAAAAATATTTATGCCCAATCTGCACATAATAATACACGTAATTTTATATGCTCCAAAATATAAGCAATGATGAAAATAATTAGTAAATACTCATGCACCCATAGAAGGAGACATTTGCAGCTATCCAGCAGTCATACAGTCAACAAATACAAACAGATATTAGCACGTTGAAAGACAAATATATGCACACACAGAGCCTTAAAACATGCTCTCGCTCAAGTTTAATTATCGCTAGGCGAGGGAATCAGCTGCGATTTTATGATGATTTTATTTTAATTAAAAAATAATTTAGTTATATTAAAAAGAATAGTGATTGGTTATAGCAATTGAAACAAGGGAAATGTATCTTTCATAATTCCGAAACTTTAACCTTGCAACCATGACATTGCTTCAATAATTATGAAGATGAATTCACCTTTTTTTCTGAGAATAAAAGCAAATACTCAATTGGTTTTCAAATGGACTTTCTTATGACCTCAAAGTACACTCCTTGATACCAGCGTTTGATTTCCGATATTTTTTGGAGGATGCCCTCGGTTTGTTATACGAGTATGTACACCTCTATGCACTCTTTCAATTTATCAAGATGACCTTTATAAATATGGAAATTAATGGATTCTCAACCTATAACGATGTTTTCTTTTGTTATTAACAACAAACTCGGCATATATTTCTCCTTGCAATTGACCAGAAAGGGCTAAAGCATTGCGATAAATCCATTTGGGGCAATTTTCTAAGATATACTGGTTTTGATAAGTGCACGGAGTAAAATAGAGAAAGAGATGATTATAATTATCTTCCATTTATGGATAATCGTGGCACTGATGCTCAAAGTTAAGTTGCCAATTAACAAACGTCAGTCATTTGCGTTACAAGCGATTGAGATGGACCTCAAATCACTGCATCCATTTCGAATAGTAATGAAACTATAGAAATTTCGCTCGGGAAAGACATTCTCAAAGATGAACCTAATTCATGAAGACCAGTGGAAATTAATCAAAAACTCTTCAAAATAAAAGTGGGATAAACCGATTGTAATTCTTGAACAATATGCTAAAATACTGAAGTTAACTCATTCCATTGTGCATCGTCATTTAAAGGTTGCACTATTTAGGCATTGGATTCCTCATGGCTTATCAGAGGAACACTTGCAGCAAAAATCAACATTTGCTCATTTCTCCTTACTTGACAAAATTAACCATTTTGGTTGGATTGTTACAAATGACCAAAAATGAGTTAGATAGAATAATACCTAAACCTTCTAAACAATAGCTGGGTTGAGGAGAAAAATCATTAACTCGATTAAAACAGGGGTTTCATTTATAAATGATTGCCTTGTGTGTTTGGTCGGATTTAAATGACATAATTGACAATAACTTCTTAGCCCAAATCATACTAGCACCAAATAATTTTTTTTAAAATATTTTGACCCAATTTTATTTTTCTGCTATTTTTTTATGTTTGCACTTTATCTTATTCTGTTCCTTGTTTGGAAGACTAACTAGTTGTCGACGAGAGTACTAGTCCCTAACAAGAGAACAATATTTTTTTCTTTTGTTTCTTGTAAGTTTAAAGTCTGTTTTTTAACCATATTCGGTTTTCAATATAAAAAAATCAGAGCAAATTGAAGTTAAAATATGCGCAATTTTATCACAATTGTGCGGATTTATAGTGTATTATTGGCAGGTCGAATAAATCCTTTGCCAATATTGATAAACGATTAAACATATTGAAATATGCGATGCAAATACCGTAGAATGTAGCTGCAAGAAAAAAATAGATTCATGATTCAGACACACTCGTACAAACAGTTAGATTTATTCATAGAAAACGCATTTTAGCCAATTGCCATGCATGCACATTTTCATCTACTCCTAAACAATCGGTTTCTTTGTTTTATTTTACCTATTCTGTTTAATTTTCTTTGTATAAAATAACATATTTTGCGTGATTACCTGGAGAATTGTTCTAACATAATATATAGCTAAAGCCAAGATATATCTAAGTGTATTTAGTTACATGTCTAATGTCTCCAAATTAATTTTGTTTTTGTACGAGTATTATTTCCTATAGGACATTACATCTCCCAATCGCGTAATCAAGGTCATACACTTATTCAGTTCACGAAGTTTCTCCATTAAGCGTGTACTCATTAACACAACGGGGAACCTATTCACAGATGCAGTTATTCTGCACTATACCTTAAAATGGTTTACAAACAGCTATTTGAGCAGTAAATATTTCATTTCTTGCAAGGAAAGCTAATGCTCACGAATGCCAATTTGCCTGCCAACTAATGAAGCAAAAAATAACTGATTGATTCCATCGTCCATTCATTTGTATGCATCCAATTCAATATTACATTTCTCACTAGTTTACGCACTCCCTCTTTTATTACAACGTGGGAACTATAAAGCCTTCTTCCATTCTCTCATCGTTCTCTTTCACCTACACAGGCGTCTTCTAGCAAGCGAGGTTAATGTGTAGTTACTCTGCTATTGGACAAGGGGAACACTGAAGAAAGTATGAATTATGTAGGCAATTAATTTGCTTGGATTATCTGGTCATATTATCGAACGGAAATGCTATCTACCATGCTTAGATTTTGCATAAAATTATTAAAACTTTACTTACAAATGGTCTCCCCAACTAAATACTCCTCTAAAATATTTATTCCCTTGTTCAATGGAAGAATAAAGCGGGAACAGAATGAAGGAAAACATTCAGAAAGAAAACGGACATCTCTTTACCTCCCTCCTTATTTCTAGGTTTTATGTCGTGAAGAATATTAAGAAAAGAGATAATGGACGATATTTCCATGACGGTATCCGATATGATGTCACATTATGAACTTTATAAGAATATTGTCCGCATTTAGCCCTGAAAATTATTATCTTATTGCAAAAGTTGAGGCGGATTAGACTGCATAAGCGATTGCCCCCTTCCCCCTGCAATTATTAATATTTGCCGGTAGCGAGAAATTGAATTAAGCTTGATTACATTACAACAAGTTAAATTTTGGAAAATGATTAAAAAAATATTTGTAAAACATTATTCTAGGGAAACCCCTGTGCGAACATCTACGATATATGAGAATATTCATAAAAAATAAGAAATAAGTAACTTTTCACCGGAATCGTATAACAATGTTTCTGTTATATTTAGGTCTATCAGGAGAATAATTCATTCTTCTAAAATATTCTAAGCGATGGGTATCAATATAAAGTAAAATGGCAAATTAACCACAATTTTTTTAAAAATCAAACATCAATTTTTATTCCGACACGATAAACACTCAAAACAATGTTGTGATATAAATATATAAAAAGCGGTTTGATGTATTAGCAATAGAGTAACAGCAGTTTAAATATAGCATATATGAGAAACATGACATCTGTTAAAATAGATGCAATGATAGATATCAAATTCTTGATGGAGTTTTAGTTTAAAATGAGAAGAATGCTCTATCTATTAGAGAAATATTCTAAGGACAATACATCAAAGGGTCTTATAATCAAGCTGGAATATTTGTGATTAATGATATGGAACGAATTTTTCTTCGCTCTTTAATTGAGACACATAAGATAGAATAAAAAAATGCATTTAATTTAAAATAAAAATGGTTATTAGAAACATTAACAACTAAAGAGTAATCTTCTCTCTCAAAATTTAGATGACAATAGACAAAGCATTTTTATTTAATTAAATTTTTTCAAGAGAGCCCAAAATATCTATCTTCGTCAGGACTTTTTGATATAGGTTTTTTATGAAAGTAGGCAAGTTAATGGTAATGGATTGAGTAAAAGTAGACAGAATGAATAGATAGGTTAGGGTATGGTAAGTGTTGAACTCTTCATAACCTGATTCTGTACTGGAGAAATACAAATTTCATCTCAAGGTATAAATATGAGACTTTACTTTAAGTGCAATGTGAAGTAAGCTTCACTTCATGAATTAATAAGCGAATCTGAGTAGTATTAATTAATACACATTAAATGAGCATAAAAGAAATATTACTTTTATTGATGACACTGTTAATTCAAGTACTACTATTTGTTTTTTCGTTGATAAACTTATCTTCGAGGATCTTTCACATTGAGATATTAATTTTTTACGAACAGGTCATTTTACATAGTTTTCTCTCTTATTTTCTTCGAACATGATCTGTTTTTTCATTTTTCTTCTGCCTCTATTTTAATAAAGTGCTTTTATTTCTTTATTTCGCGTTTATTTGTAAATATTTCATAAAAATAATCCAACTTTGACCTTAAAAATTAAAGCTTCGGTATTCTTATACTTGCTTTAATACTTTCTTCTGCATTTTTAAATTTTGGAAGAGTTTTTCAAATGTGTTCCCATGCGGCAATTAAAGAATTTATGACAATAGAAATTTGTTGTAAGAACTCGTTTCATTTTTCTTATGTATTCTTATATCCTATCTTTATTTATTAAGGAGGTCTCATTAATGGGCAATATGCAATTCTAAGTACGCTACTCTAAATTTAGCACAATAAAACTAAAGGTATATGAGAAAGATTTGAGCACGCACAAGTTTTTTCAGCTATTAGGCTAGTAGTTTAATAGATGAGCAATGAACATTGTTGAGGGAATGGAGCAGGAGTGTTTTTGCCGAGAAAGGTGAATAAAGAGCTGAGTTCTTCCTATGTTATAGGTTGGAATCTCCCTTGACATCGATTAGTATGCCAATCCGTTCAGATGAAGGACTCGGTATGCAAACAGAAGCAAAGTAAGACTTAGCAAAACAAGAGAACGTATGTTAATGAAAAGTCTATTCTCTTTTTATGTCGAGAGAGAAATACAATTCGTGGAAAGATACCAACATTTTTATGATAAAATAGTTTTATTAGGATTTTTCCATTATTATAACCTACTGTTTGTTTTAATCTTTTCCGAAATTCATATTATAATGACTAAACAAGAGTAGAGAGCAACATTTCGAGCAAATATGAGATTTGCAAAGAAAAAGGATTGTTGGTCAATCAGAGGGTATACTGTCACACAGACAAATTTCTAAGAATCTCTGAATCTCCCTTTCTCACGGTCAACAGACTATAGTTCAATTTAAAGAAATGTAAAAACTGGCTGGATTCACGACCTGATTGTCCTTGGGCTTCTATTAAATGTTTTTATGTTGTTAGTTTGTTCCAGCGGGAACAAACTTCGATTTGAAGCTTGCAAATTTTCTGAAATATTTCAAACACGTCATAGAAAATTAGTAAAATACTTACACTTTCTTGATTATTATGAATATGCAGCCAGGAGGAAGCCTCTTTCAACTATGATCAATATTAAAAAGATGAATGAGTCGGCTAAAGTAATGAGTGCCAAGCCTTTAGAAATTTGTTGCAACTTAATTTTTTTGGAATGGTTAATATTTGTTCCACTTTCGGACAGTAGACGGGTATGGGTTTGGGGATTACTCTCTAAGATGTTTAACATAAGCAGGACACAATAAATAATAAAACAGGGGGGCATTTTATTCGGGTCATGTGAGCAATTTTGAATGAATGATGGGAGGTCAGAGTTGCTTATGGTGCAATATCAACTAGGTAAAGTTTGTTTCGGTTCTAAAAGAGAGATTTCCACCAGTGTTTTAAAATAGTCAGTTTGTTATTTATTCATGAAAATGTGGTTTCCTATTATACTAAAATGGGATAAAAGAATCGGAGGATTAGGGTGGCAAACGACTTCATTGGCTAGTCAGTCCACTGACGTGAACCAAAAATAACATGTGTTGAGAATAATAAACAAGACTTTAGGGAAAAGGCATAAAATACCTGGAACACGATTATAATTTCTGAATGTCATAGGAAAAACATGTTTCGGAAACACAACAAGTTCTAATCTTAAAACTTAGTAATTCTATGCCGAGGCACGCTGCAGCTCTAAAAAATGCCAAATTGAAGTTCGCAACATATTAATAATATACCAAATAAAGATATTTCATTAGTAAACTGTGTGTCTATTTATTTCTAGCCGTGTTTTTATTGTATGGCTTCGCCAATTAGCATTATTTACAGACTTGAATAAAGATACAGAAATTAGCTAATGTTATGGATTTATATATAAATGTATGGCCATAGTAAATGGCTAAAATAGCCTTCGATGAATGATAATTTAAAGAACCCAATTTAATCTTGAACGAACAATAGTTAAGAGTAAATTAGATTAGTCAATACAATCCTTTAGCATTATTTACAGGCTTTAAGAAAGATACATGAATTATTTAATGTTATGGATTTATATATAAGTGTACGGCCTTAGAAAATGGCTAAAATAACGTTATTAGATAAATTAAAATTTGAAGAAACCAATTTAATCTTGAACGAACAATAGTTCACGGTAAATTATATTAGTCGTTATTAATTCTTATGGTTGATCTAATTAACTTAGATTAAGCTCCAATCCTATTTTCTTCCAAAGGAAATGATAGAATAAGTCCTCAACACCCAAAGACAATTTCTAAAATTCAATTGAGGTATATTTTAATATGGTAACAAACTTCAATAATGGAAATAAACCATACCAGTGTCAACATATTACAAGTATCCAAGACAGATGATGTTTTTATTCGTGAAATAGATAATTTTCTTATAATTCAGCTTTCTAGAACATTTTAGTACTATAATGAAGGGCGGTTAATGAAGCACTTAATCTTAAATGATACTTCGAATTGTTTGTTACATCGTTCAGTAGGGCGATGAAAAGAAAGTACAGTTTTAAATTTCTTGAGCTGATTAAGTGACCCCTTATCATTTAATACGAGTATAAATGATCTATTGATGGACTACCTTTGCCTTGTGTTTGTCTTTTAACGATGCGTTGATCGAGTAGTTTGCTCGTTGTTGTTAAAAGGTTCGAGTTTCTCTCAGTATAGTTTCCCATCATATTATTCTAATATGAAAATAAAATATTCTTCATTTTCTCTAATTTCAAGAAAATATAATTGTGACTTGTGCTGGTGATTACCAATTTTCAAATAATATATTCTATATATTTTTACTTTGCATACTTTCTTTTTATTTCATACGATTGGTTTATTAATGTGTTGTTTAGTAATTTTTAAATTTCAACTTCGCAAATTAAGGTCTGATAATGAGCCAGTCAGTTGCTTTAAAATCACTACTTGTTGATGCTTCTCGGTCGTGTGAGCATATCACTCGCAATTTGGTGGAATCCCTTCAGTTGATAGGCAAATTGGGTCATTGAAGAGAACTAATCCTTTGCAAGAGGCAGAGGGGATTTTGCATTTAGTCAATACTTGAAGTCTCAATATTGGCGAGACTCAATCTTCACTGATTTTAATACGATTTACCCCACAACTCTTTTATACTCCTTTAAACCTTTATTTGATACTGACTCTCTTAAGTAGTCACATACGACGGGAAATGTGTGCATATGATTAATTTGGAAAAGAAGTTTACAAGGTACATCATCAAGTGCGATAAATACTTTCATTTCATACTCTTATAGCTTAGGCGGCTTTCATCCTGTTCTCACGATACATGCAAGAATCAAAGGTATGTCTTAGAGTGTTCCGTTGCAATACTTCTAATCGTCATTTCTGCACATAAATATTTAATGTGACTTCTTTGTTGGTAATGTCTATCAGACCTGTAGGGTTTGAAACCTCTAGCGCGTGAGAACTAGATGCAGTTATACTATTTAAACTTTATAAATCAGTGCTACATTGTACTTGTGCCATGCTTCTAGGACGTTACTGTATTTCTATTTTGTTTTGCCACAAATTTTGCGATCGATGTTTATGGAATAACTTAGGACAAAAGATTTAATGTGCAATTTGAACCAAGGGGGGTCCGGGATATTAAAGTCAACCACAGAGTCGAACCGAATTAGAAAACTTCCCGGCGAGTAAACAATTCTAATATGGATTGAACTCGCCTATCTCAAAAGCTGCTTTTGAAATCAGCTAGGCATAAACCGTTTTAGAGGAAAAGTGTTAATATTTGGCCAAATAGAAATAAAACCAGATCTAAATCCAGATGTAAAACAACTAAAACACTTAGACAAAGTAATAAATTAAAATATAACAATGAAGCCAAGTCCACGCATTTAGGTTTACATAAACGCGTATTGTGAGAGCTAAATACGAGTAATGTTTACTGTAATTGCCAAACCAAACCTCCTGAAGTTGATTTTTCCATACTTAGTGGCTATCGGGACATATTATAAGCTAGCATATTTAATAGCTCTATAAGTAGGGCATAATAAAAAATATTATGTCCTCAATGATTGGGTTCATTTACTCGCTGCGAAAAAATGATTGGTAAGAGAAAACAGGGTTTTCGCTTATTTGGCCTTATTAATATCTCACAACTTTTTAGTGTCTAATTTCATAGATATTAACAATTCTTGGATTAACATACCATCTCACTCCAAAGATTCTATTTTGAAAACACTAAGGGAAATTTTTTTATTAGCATTAACAAAATTCCCATTTATATCTGCAAAGGTTTTCTCTCTCTTTACTAAATTGTTAATTCTGTCTTAAAATGGAGATGGAAAAATAAAAAAAGGTTTTCAATCGGCTTTTGAACTCTACTCTTTTTTCAGTTCTTACTGATTAAAAACTTTGCAAACTTCGAACAAGATGATAATTACTCTCAAATCAGAGTAGATAGAGAATAGATGTGGTAATAACTTTCTAATTGGCTTATTTTCATTGAGATTCAATAGTGAGAAGTAACATTCTCTTATGTCCAGATTGAATTTAAATAATTCATGGAACATTCATTATCCGAGCTTAAATCTTAAATCTAGTAGGATTTGCTATCAGAAGAGAATTTTATTTATCATAAAGGCTTGCAGGAAGAGAGCAGCGATGTAAACATAAAATTAGCCAAGCGTTGTTATCAATCCTCACAAAACACCCAGAAATACTTTTTCACTTCAGTACTTCTACCTTTAGGAGAAGTTTAGAGACTCAGAGTTCCTAAACTCTTTCATTGTTTTAAAAGGGAGGGATTGAAGATGCATAAGATTTTCTAAAATTAGGAAGGATAGCGCATTTTTTTAAAACGTAGCAACCCTAAATATCTCATAATATTTTCAGGTGAATTTCTGTAAGAGCGATTTTGTTTAGAATGTAACAAGAAAGATCGTCAACCTCAAATCCATAATATCTTTGGATTTTTTATGATGTATTAAAAAGTAAAACGAGAATAGTGTATCAAAGTTTGACAAAAGATTGTCGATACCCAAGCTAAAACTATCATAAAATCCGGCAGGTTTACAAGAAAGAAACCATCGGGATACGCGAATAATAAAGTGATAGAATCGCTTGAATGCCAATCAAAGAAGGCAGTTCACCCTTTGAGAGGCCCTTAACAAGCAAGGGTGCTAATGATGTGAAGAAAATCTGCGATATGGTCATCTAAGAATTTCTCTTGGATTTTATAAAAATTACCATGCAAATTGTATTGTTTTTAATATATTATAAAAAACATTATCGGGGTGAAAACCTGCTCTCCCCTGTGTTTAAATGTCCAAAAAATCAGGAACAAGGTCATAATTGCTGGATGTCATGCCTTAAACATGGTTAGAAATCCTCTAAAGGCCGCTAAAGTGAAATTCACAGAGCATTTATAATATACTTTTCATTGTTTAAAATGTATTTTATCATTTAAATTTACATATAAAAGTATTTCAGTAATTAAATAGCTATTTACTTCTTCCAATTTTCTGTATAATGGTAGGTTAAATAATACATTGTTGCTTTGCATCACATTTATTAACTAGGTCAAACCCACAACAAATATTATCATATCGTAGTCATCCGTATTCATTGTGGCAACTCTGCGGAAGACCGGATATTTGAAAAGCGGCAGATTAACAACTATACAATGGCAGCTGTTTTCTTATTCTTCTCAATGCACTCTCGAATTAGAGACCCCCAAACTCCCACAATTCCGGCAAGTTCCCTTCTAAGGCAAACTTAACTCTACAGTTTTCTAATGCCAAGCCTCTAACTCTGTAGAAAGCGCCTCGAAAACAGATAAAAGAATAGATCCTGGTGAAAGCGACGCACCTATCTCTGGAGATTCTCAAAAGTAATATTAGATAAAAATTTCAGGCAATAATAGACAATTTTCTATGATTTGTTTTTATCAAATGGGGTCTATTTCGAAGGATATTAGTATTTTAGGTCAATAGATTTGCTAAAATCTTTATAACTATGATCAATAGTTTTAGATCAATGTATATATGTTGCTTAGAAAAATTAAGACGAGCCTCTCAGGGACTTTATTTCCAAACTTCCAAAGGAGTTTTGTTGTGGAATTAGAATTAGCGGACTTGTCACTAAAATTTCTTAGTTATCGTAAGAAAAAATAGTTATGTTGAAAATATTTCTGGATCACTCTTTGCGAAAAATTATAAGAGCTACGACTTGAACTATATTGAGATTTTTTGGCATTACTTCGAAAGTAATTTAATTCAAATAGGTTAATCATTTATTTCAGATGCTATGCAGTTTTCTCCATAGTTTTCATGCTTCTCTTAATTCGGTAATAACATAACATTAAATTGTATTTGTACAGCAGTCCTATACGTTTTTCGTTAAGAAGTTAGTATATATGTAGTTTTCGTAGAATTTAGGTAGTCCGAACGTGACCCTTTTGGCTTCCCTCCAAAGATGCAGGGAAGGGAAGGCGACAGCCCAAATTAGGAACAGAATTCCTCTTGAATGCGTAGGGATATTAAATAGCGAGAGTAAATTAATCGTTGGCCGGTATTGCTACTATTTAATTAGGCTTTGGTGGTTGTAGGATTTAAATAGAAGAAACAATAATATTTTTTTAATTCTATACAAACGACAATAGATATTCGCAGAATAATATACAGGCAATTTAGTTAACACAGTTTAATAAATGAATGAAATTGAAATGACAAGTATGAATCGTCTTAGCCGTACTAGGCTGAATAAGTACACTAATTACCTGATTGCAAGCGGGAGGCGACTGCGAGGTGAGTTTTAGCCGTTCGAAGCTCAATATTTATTACAATAATTACTCGAGAGGGATTGGGAGGAGATTACGAGATGAGTCGCTCCGTCGGAGAGCGTCACACCTCTTCGATAATAAAAGAAAATGTAAGTCTTACGATTTTCTAGAGAATACCACGAGTATGGGTATTCAGGGGAAGGTATTCTTCGAGGAAGCGGAGTAGAGCACGATATTCCAGATGTAGTCTTCGTCGTTCCGAATATGGATTCCTGCTGCGAGACCGAATAGCACCGGAGGTTGTCGCTCGATGATTGCGCGTCGTCGATGAATGATTCCAAAGAACTATTATGATGCTGCGTGAATAACTTCTGTATTGCGTGGGCTTGCTTACTTGGAAGCAACGTGGGAACAGCTCTCGACCCGAAAGCTCTAAAAATACTTCGAAGATTATTCTCGGGATAGAGAATATATACTACTACGCCGTAAGTTTCAATGTTTGCCCATAGAAGCGTTATCAGTTCATTCCCACAGCCTTGATGGTGGGAATAGGCGGTGAGGGTTGTAACACCATAAACGGGACGGGGTTCTGGCGCGTTATCGCTCCGGAAGTTTGCTGACGGTCTGGAAGCAGGGCTACTTTGCTCAAAATCCCTTTCTTGTGACTCGATCACACACGCTCGCTCTCTCTCTCTCTCTCTCTCCCTCATTTTCTGACCTTTATTATTGGTACAAAGAGCAAAAAAACATCAACTGGGCGAATATTTCCTTGGCCTCTTTTATTTTTGTTCATCTTCAACAGTCTTAAAATACTTGATAGTATTCCATCACATTGTTTATTTCTAGCACATGCCTGAAACTATGGTAAAAATGCGTATATATGTTTCTTATAGTTGAAAAAGCAGATGTACAACTCTTTGCTTTCTTTACTAGGACCAAGATGCCAATTTGCTGATGTTAAAATATCTTTTAGGAAAATATTTTGAATAATTAAATTAATGAGTTTAAAGCTTAAACCACCAAACTTAGGAAAACCACTATAATATAGGGACACTAAATTACATCGAAGCCATTAGCCAAATTAGCCCCTTCACCTCCCTTAAAAGCAACAAAAAGTAGGACTGATCCCATACATGCGTTAATATAAATAGTCTGTTTAGTATTAAAATTAATTGTTTTTCAACTGTCATATATAAAAATAATTTGAAAACAGTACATTAAATGTAACATATAACTAACACATATAGTGATTCTTACAATCATAAATAATGAGTTAATTTTTCCGCTGATATAACCTCTTCTAAACGAAATTAAGTCACAAAATCGAGGTCACACAATAGATTTACCAAATCCAATAGGTTTAAATATCCTGAAATGAACCATTTATTGATAGACCTTGAGGCCTATTTTCCATTTTAAATCCGATATCTAAAATTTTCCTCCTTTCCTGATCGCTTTGAGAGCTTAATCTTTCGATTCCGACACCTCTTTCTTCTATTCTCTTTAATCTTCTCGCTTTCTGGCATTATACCAGCAGAATCATATTATACCAGTAGGATCCTATTACACCAGAAAGATATCCTATTCAATAAAGCTTTCGGACATCATTCCGATTTGCATCGTTTCGTCTGGTCTTCGATATCTGATGTTCTGATGTGAGGAACATTCTTATTCCTTGCAAGGGGTATTTTGCTTAGTTATAAGTTTATAAGGATTATGGATCGACAAAACTCAGTTTTTTTATTCACGGTCAAACTTTTTTTTTATTTTATACGCAAAAAGTTGATTGTAACAACCTATGTGGAAGATAATTCATAAAATAAATGAATTTATAAGTAAAAAAGAACTTCGCGCTGTCCGTTTTTAATCTTCATGGACACAATTCGAGGCCATTATTTCCACTATGTTGTTCACCTTATAAACATAGAATTTTTATTCACGTAAATGCGACACTATAAGTTAATATGTCGGTCGATCAGTTCTGTGGTAACTGTTATGCTTTCCATTAAGTTTTTTTTGGCAATGACATCGTAACTATTCAGCCGATTTTAACGAAATTTGAAACCATCATATTTTTTTACATTTTCTTTCGATTGATTTAATTGCTAAAGTCCTCTTAAGGTTAGCCCGGGGATTATTTTGTTTTGACAATAACATCATAACTATTCGGCCGATTCTAACGAAATTTGAAACCCTTATGTTGTTTTACATTTTCTTTCAAATGATCCCAGAGTTAGTCCTGGAATAATTGAATGTTTTGAAGGTCGTAAGGTCATATGTTCATAAGATTATAAGTCAGAATAATTGGGAGCACGCGATTTAGGTGTGTTGACCTTGTTTCCATTTAACCAGGATGAATTTTAAAAATTTGAATACCAGGATCAGTTTCCAACTCAGCCGTCTCGTAGCTGTGATGTCTTAAGTCGCTATTCCTAGGATTTTTTTTAAGGGAGAATCCAGAAAGTACTTGAATGTGTGTACCTGTATGTGAGTATAAATTAAATCAAAAATCATTAAGCATTTTCCCAAAAAGTGGGGTTGGTTCAAAAAGTGCAATGGCTCGATGGGGTCTGCGTCAGCCCAGCCGATTTCCGCCATTGCGTATTTTACTCGCTAGAAAAAAAAACTTGGGGGGTTCGCGGCTTCCCAGGCCACGACCCACTACCAAGCTTAGTGGCCTTCTACGAGGCACTCTGGATAACTCTATTGGTATTCTTCTTCCCCCAACATGAAATATAATTTAAATCAAATTTAGTGGACCTGTATGAAAATTATTCATCTCAAAATATAAAATTTTACATTTTAGAAAATTCCCACTTTTATCAAATATAGGCACTTTTTGCCCAAATTAAAAATTTTCCTTGTCTAAATTTTCATTCCTCCTTGCATAAATTTTCTTTCTTCTTAATACAACTTTTCATTCTTACTTTTACAAATGTTCACTTTTTTTTGTATATAATTTTATACTTCCTTGTCCAAATTTTAATTCATCCTTGTCAAAATGTTTAGTCTTCCTTGTACAATTGGGATCTTAAAATAAATTAAAAGTCTTTGTACAAATGGTAATTTTTCCTTGTACATAATTTTCATTTTCTCTTGTACAAATTTTTATTCTTTATTGTGCAAATTTACATTCCTTTTTGACCAAATTTTCATTCGTCATTGTCCAAATTTTCTTTCTTTCTTGTCCAAATTTTCAGTCTTCATTGTCCAAATTTTCTTTATTTCTTGTCCAAATTTCAATTCTTCATTGTCAAAATTTTCATTCTTTCTTTCCAAATTTTCATTCTTCCTTGTCCAAACTTTCTCTTCTCTTGTTTAAATTTTCATTCTTCATTGTCCAAATTTTCTTTATTACTTGTCCAAATTTTCATTTTTCATTGTCCAAATATTTTTTATTTCTTGTCCAAACTTCAATTATTCATTGTCAAAATTTTCATTCTTTCTTTTCCAAATTTTCATTCTTCATTGTCCAAACTTTCTCTTTTCTTGTCTAGATTTTTATTCTTCATTGTCCAAATTTTATTTCTTTCTTGTCCAATTTCTATTCTTCGTTGTCCAAATTTTCTTTATTTCTTGTCCAAATTTCTATTTTTCATTGTCAAAATTTTCATTCTTTCTTTTTCAAATTTTCATTCTTCATTGTCCAAACTTTCTTTTTTCATGTCTAAATTTACATTCTTCCTTGTGCAAATTTTCATTCTCCATTGTACTTATTTCGATAGATCTGTGTGGTTCTTTGGAACAACTTACTGATGGTGCCAGGAACGAAAGCGTCCCCGAGAGATGTAATATTTCGAAGGTCGTTGCCGGTTTACGTTTTACGAACTATGAGGGTTTCTCAACTGTTTTATCCAGGGATTTATCCCTTGCTGAATTCCCTTACTTTATTCTCTTGCTTTATCTCATTCTTCATCCTTTACTTAATCCTCTGTTTTATCCGCTGTTTTCATTTCGACCAAATAAGCACAACGAAAATTAGTTATTTAATTGCGCCCCCCTTCTCTCCAACCCGCCCCTTTTTACTCCAGGCACCGGCCCCTTGGCAGATTAATGAAACTAAAATAAAGATAATAATAACAATCGTAGCAATCTAGTGGATACCAGGGACCGTTGGCGTTAGAGAAGGTACAAGAAGAGAGGTATTACTGTATTTTACACTTGACCAGTAAACAGGAAACCTTCGTGGCCACAAAGAACAGCCAGCCTCTCATCTTCAAGGTAGTGTGGAAATGGAAACACATTCGGGGGGATACCGGAAATGAGGAGTGAAGTGTTGTGTGTGTCAGCTATGGTAGTGTTTGAATTGTCTATGTGATGACGTGTGTGGATCAGCTTCTGCACGGTTGACTAGACTCGACGCACCACCTCTTTTTCGTTTTTTTCCTCAGAGCATCGAAAACTTTTGTCATTTCCGGCCGAGACTCGAACCAATTACCAAGGTTTGGGAAATTCAGCGCCTTACCCATTGGGCTAGCGAGAGTACCACATCAAAAGTTGTACTGAACAAACCTCGACATAGTTTTATTAGAGATAAAATATTCGGTTTATCATCGCTAGGAAGTAAAACCCCGTTGCTTCTGGAAATATATGAAATGTTCACATACTCACTACGCACTTACGTGGAGTATATGTGAGAGAACCCATAGATATTACGTACACGAGTATATCAAGATAGATGTCGGGAAAACTTGCAAGCGTTCGATCTGCTCCCTTCCTCGTGACGGAAACATAACCGCCCGAGGACCGGGTTGAAGAGAGACTCAGATTGCAGCTTAAATTCTTGAAGTCGGATGGTGGCAACGTTCAATTTCACAATTTGTTTCACTTCATGATTTTAATTATTTGTATGAAGAGATAATATCATATTTTCTTATCATACCACCTAAAATCACAATATTAACCATTTTGGGAATAATAGTTATAAAAGTCCTAAAGTAAGGATTAACTCTACAAATCCTATGACTTAGGCCACGACCAAACACACTCTCTCGTTCTCGCCCTCTCTCTCTCTCTCTCTCTTTCTCTCTTTCTCTCTCTCTCTCTGAGAAGCATTTGTTAGTTCATGAGTAATATTTAAGTTCGGATCATAAAGGCATTAAGTTTCAGGTATATTTTTTTAGTGTTATTTTTGGTTAAAAAGACCCACAAACGGCCACCTCGTCAAAAAGGCTTTTAAAAATATGTTCGTACAAAAGTGATGAAATGAAGGATGGTAAAAATCATGGAAATGAAGATCACTCATTAAACCAATCAGTAGAACTCTAGCTCAGTAAGAAGTGGAAGAGCTGGAACTAATCACCATAATCTTAGTATTATACCAATTCACAAGACAAGCGAGTCCTCTGGTAGGTCTTAGAAATTTTAAAGGAAAACAAATCTTCAAGTCATTTTCCGCCTTTCTTGCATGGAGATTCAGAAACTTAGACATGGGATGAAGGTAACTTCATCACCTGTTTGCTTAGATTATCTGTGCTTAATTTAGACTACCTATACTTACTCTGAATACCAGTCTTACATAGTCTTACATACGTGCCGTTATAATGAACACACATTTCTTTTTACTATTTCTGTTTAATAGTAGCACCCTTACTTAAATTTGAGTATATATGATTACTTTGAGTACATGTACATACTTAGGTAGATTATATGTGCTTATCATCTATAACAATCACTATGCGCACATATACCTATTTAGATATTTGTGTTTACTATGATTATTTGAGTTCATTTTGACGACTTGCACTTCCAATGAGTATTTCTGCTTACATTAGCGTATTTGTATTACTATTAAGCACTTTGACCTAATTTAGTACCTCGGCTTAATATGAACATCGGTATTTATTTTTCAGTAACTGTGCTATTTGTACATATATTTTAGTACCTGTGCTTACTAATGATTCGTTGTACTTCCTGTAATTACGAACAGCTTGGGCTTGGGGACCTCCAATGCGACCTCCTGGTTCCGGTGAGTTGCTTTGCGGGTAAAGAGGTTACGCTGGCAACACCTTTCTTTCCACTATTCTTTTTACATCTGTATCTGTTTTTTTCTCTTTTTCCATCTGTTCTTTCGTCGCCACCTTTTTCATAATTTACTCAGTTAAAGAAGGAATTAACCTTCCTCAAAATAATTTTATCTTCTAATAAATCTCAATTAATAAGAAAACTCATACTAATTAATCGCAATGATGAATTTATTCAAAATATGGTCAGTGGGGCAGAAGACAGCCATTTTCAAAGTAACTATAGTTGTGCAAGTATGGGTCATTTCCATTCCTTTTTTTTCCTTTATTATAATTGTAGGCGTCTATCTCATTCTACTTTTTCCATTTATAATTAAGTTGATATTACGTTTAAGCTAATATTATTCCCAATCTCATTAAATTAGCCTCTAGTTTTCTTTGGTTTATATTGAATAAATATTTTATATTCACTTTAAATATGACCTATATATAAAAAAAAATAAAGGTTACTTTATATTTTAGTTTTGAATATTTAATAATTGTGATGGTACTCGTATGTTGGTCAAATTGTTATTCGATACAATATTATACAATTGGTATCCTTATTACTGATAGCTACAGGATGCGTCAGGAATTTGAGAACACAAGTTTTGACAGCAATACCATGACGCAAGCATTTTCCTCTCTATATGGAAGCAGGTTTTTGAGAAACAACTTTTGCAACACAAAAAAGAAACAGTTACATCTTCTCTATATATCAACCAAAAAAACATGGCAGCTTGTAATCTAAGACAGAAAATGGATGTCACGCCACCCTCGTCTTCGGTACAATCAACCATTGTGATTTGAAAATTGCCACCTTGAAAGTAAATTCTTTGTGTTTGAAGTGGTAAAAAAGCTACTCTCTCCTAATCTGGATTTGCCACCCGTATCCAGGAGAAAGAATCATTCTCAGCGGTTAGACGTTGTCAGGAGTCACGAGTTAGTCAGGCAGATCCAGGACATCATCAATGACGACCACGGCTAGTTGATAGACGGTCTGAATGTCCCTGAGAAGGCCGTAAATGTTCGAGTCTGACTCTAGTACCTTCTGTACAGCCCACACGATCCACAAATATTACCTTATGACATTTGGCCTCATAGCTCTCCCTGACTACCACGTCTCGGGTGTCGTTGAAGGGATACCAACCAGCGACCCCATAATACTAACAACTCGATAAATGCTGCCATCAAAGACGTTATGGGCAACATGAATGAAAACTACCAGTTCCGGACATATAGTTGCTTTTTAGATCGCCACAGAGGCTGAAAGCGGTTTTGTTAGAACAATCCTTTTATTATATGTATATAAAAACCTATAATCCAATTTTCATGCAAATAATTTGTTTGATTTTATTGTTTTTGCTCCAACATCTTTGTTTTGTCATCAAAATATATTTTTTTTGTCAAATAACTGACGCACTCTGTACATAAGTGTATAAGTAAGGAGTTTAGATAGCTCGCGAAGTACAATCTTGAACCCTCTTATTGTCTAGATAACCTCAATAGCCGTTTGGTGAAACTGTTTTAGCCTCTTGAGATGCTCACTATAGCCTCTCTTACACGTGATTCGGAAACCCATAAAAAAGACAAGGAATTAATTTTCCTTTAGAGCCTCTCCTTTTATCTTTATCAACACATATGATCACAAAAAATGCACATATAATCTCTTTTATGAACTCGTGGGCCAACCAACTGCCAGTCTAAATTAATCTTTTATGGCTCCTTAAAAGAGAGGGTCTATAAGATGTGCCAATTTTTTGATATGGGTATTCAGCCTTTATTCGGATCTCATTGACTGAGTGGCGCCTCTGCGTGGAGCAATGGGATTCATCTAGGATTTAACTGGCAGAGACGCAATTTTGTTCAATTGTGGCGTCAACGATCGATGCTAGTTTTACGCGAGGATTCGTTCTCTACATGATGGCAGACCAAAGGAGGTTTAGTTTTAAACTTTTTGTACGCTTGATATTTTTTTTTATTTTTTCCTGTAGGTCCATTTTTGTACTCATAATCTATTCATTCATCACCCTACTAAGATTTCCTTTTACTTCTAATAAATCGAAAAGAGGTATAATTTCAATGATTACTCTGGTATGAGTCAATTTTATAGGTGATTCTTGGTGTCTTTCCTGCTGATTTCGAATCTCTAATCTGATTTTGTCAATCAACTCAATTAATCCGGCTATGTTCTCATAAGTAAATACGTTTATTACAAATATCTGCCATCCCTAAACTTTATTCGGAAATTGTAGCCCTTATTCCACTCGTATCGTTAAAACGCAATGACTCTAACCGATAAGAAAGCCTGATAGGACACCAAATCAGGTATCACTGATTTTCTCGGCAACTGTAAAAGTTCAAAATATGTCATTGTCGAAAAGTTGCTAGAGACTTTCAAAGATCGTACATACCCATAGAGATCCACTTTATTGTTCTTACTTGGAGTATTTTCCTCAAAATTGTGGCGATTATAGTGAAGAACAATACAAATGATTTCACCAAGGTATCAAAGTAATGGTTGAGAGATAACAGAGAAACTAAAATATTAATATGCTGGCGGACTATTACTGGTGTTTTAAGCGAGAAGCCCCCGAAAATTAATCTTTGCTTCAATATATTTTTTCTTATTCATTGTATGGCTAAAATAATTTAGCCATATTTTTAGTCGCGTGCGACTCTATATTTCAATGTGTCGGTCGTTCGGTAGGTTATTCGGTCGGTCGGTCAGTTCTTTATCGATGGCTGCATTAGTTTTAGAAATAGTCAGTTTAAATCAACCAATCTCGTCTGGCGACAAGGCCTTTCAACACCAATAACAACATATTTTTTTCTCTAGTATGATATAAATTAGGGCGTCGAATAATTGCATAAATCAGTTGATTGTTGGCAACAGTTAACACACCCAGTTCTATTTTAATCTCCATTACTCCATTATTCAATGGAAAACTATGAGGATTAGGGAAGCGCTCGAACAGTATTCAAATCCTTTACATTGGACGAGCACATGCAACATATATATCAGTATTTTTTCGAAGCTAGAGAGAATGCTAGAATATCTCAAGTTGGTTTACGGTATTGTCGATGAAGTAACAATATGAATAACTAACTCTGTGTTTCTTATTTATTTGATAATTACGAGTTTTCAATGTCTAAAGATCTAAGAATGGATCTGTCCATTAGAAGAACAAGGTCAAGAGACCTAAGTCGAGTGCTATCAATTATTCTAACCTATAACCTTATGACCATATGACCTTCAAAACTTCCAACCCATAGTTAGTTTTCTTTTAATAATTCCCGGAATAACTTTTGCAGGACTTTGGTAATTATACCATTCAAAAGGGAATGCAAAATAACATAGAAAGCTTTTAATTTAGTTACGATGTTATTGCCAAAAGACTCATTGAAAAGTAAAATGGTTACCATCCGACCGATCGACCTACGGACCGACGTATTAACTTATAATAGTCGCGTGCACGCGACTAAAAAGAAATAAGCTCACTACCTACAGCAGACCTATGCCACCAAGCAAGAGTTCTTTCATCTCCGATTCTCATTACATTTTTCTGAAAAGAAAATCGCACCCTACTTCTTTTGCTTTTCAGTCCTAATCTTAAAGGAAATGCTGCCATAGGCGTGATTTATAACGCGATAAAAACAATTCTATAAAAAAAACAATGTATAATGTGATTCTATATTTACTTGGTTACTTGACCCCCCTCCCCACGCGTGCGCGTGCACACACACACACACACACATTGGCTACTACAGCCAGCTTGCATCAGCCAAGAAGGCAAACCCACAGGTTGCTGAAGATTTGTTGTGTTTTTTTTTCGAGGGATTCAAGAGTTGGACTTGTTGATACCAGGTGTTCAGTGTATTTCTGTGGGGTATTTGTAGCATGGACATTATTGGTCGTCTGCTTGGTTTATGAGGTGTTTGTAGTATGGTAGGTTTGGATGGTAGCCTGATCTTAGCCTGGATAGACTGACTTTTGTGTTTCTAGGACGGGGGCTAGATTCATTGTTTGCTATGTGTTGGGGAGCTGAGTGTAGTATGAGAGTGTTTGGGAAGTTGTGTTAGTGGAGGCTGACTACTTCACTGTGGATTTTTTTAGTTTATTTTTGCTGCAGAGGAAAATAGGTAGTGAGGTGTATATTCTGTTGGAGTGAACTGAAGGCGTTTCTTTGTAAGTCTTTGAGGGGAGGGATTTTGTGTTGATACTGTAGCATGGGTATAATTGGTCACATATCTTGATGTAAAACTGAGTCCCTTTCATGATTAAAGTTGTATTAATAGGGAAAATTTCAGTTACTGAGTGTAGGTGGGTTAAGGTGTTAGTTTGGGTACAGCTGTTAATTATCTTAAGGATTTTGTTTTGTGATATTTTAAGTTTAGTTGGTAGGTTTAGGTGGGTGTATATTTACTATGGGCCAGTAGCTGCTGAGTTTTCTTTTTAGGTTTGTGTGCCTGAAGGTAGTAAGAGAGGTTTTGCGATTGGGTCTAGACAGATTTTTTTTGTATTCTTTATTGTCATTCTGTTTGTGTGGATAGCTCGTTTGTGGCTGATCTTAGACGAGTGTTTCTTGTGGCGTGTTGCAATATATCTTGTCGGTGTGTGGTGGTGGTGGTGGTTATTGTCCATCTTTTATATTGTTTTTCAAAGTTGAGTTTTGTTTGGTTTTGTAATGTTTAGATACAGTATTCTTTGTATTGTATCTTGTATCGGTAATGTTGTGGTTGTACCGCGTTTGCCTTGGTTGTGGTATGATTGCTTTGCTCACTTTAATTGTGGTATGAGTCAAGTGGTTGACAGTTACGTCTGAGAAAGGGAAGGAAGTAGGTTATTTTGAAGCCTCTGGGGTTGTATTCGATGTAAAGTGTGTGAAGTTTTCCTAGTTTCCTTTTTTCACTTTGTGTATACATTTTTTTTATAGGCGTGTCTGATGTTGTGATTAAGTTCGAGTTTGAGTGTTGGGTTGCGGTCTGATGGGAGGTAGTAAATTAGTTCCATGTTGTGTTTTATATGAGTAAGAAAAATGTTCGTGAATCCCTCTAAAGCGATCAACGAGTTCTAAAAATTAGAACAAATATTGTCTAGCAAAATTTCTTGACTCCCTTTCATACGCATGAAGACGGATACGTCCTTCTTCTATCGTGTATATTTATAGGAGCTGAATTCAAATGAAGAAAAAACCCATGTGCGCACATGATGCGTACAGCTCTACGTGCCAAAACCTGAAGACAGTATATGCTTTTTAACGCATAATATTTGAAAAAAAAGAAAAATCTTTTCAACCTCCTTCCAAAGGAAGTTTGTAATTTTCAATTGTGAATCTATGTAGTCTTTGTACAAATTTACTCCTAGAAGCTTTCATTGCGTCCTTCCGACTTAATTTAGAAACTCCGTGTTGTCAGTTTTCTTTGGCTGCACTTATAATGTTTCCTCCTTTTTTATAACTATTTTTAATATCCATTTCTTTTGTAGGTTAACAACTGAAAATATGGCTTTGTCCAACAAAGATATGATACTAGGATAGAAAAATTGAAGATGATAATGAGAAAATGCTAAAAAGAGATTACCAAGTTTAGGTAGGAGATATTCAAAACTAGGAAACGTGAACCTTATCAATCGTGAATTCTGGGATAACAATGAGTGTTGTTACTTTCAGTTTTCTCGAAAACCAGCCCCCAAAATATTGAGTCTACTGAGGAGCTATGGCAGTCCACAGTGCAATTAACGGTGCCAAATCCAAAGGATGGAGCAAAAATTGTCTTGATTTCAACCATGCTTGATTAAAGAAGACTAAATAATAATGGTATAGCAAATGCACTTTGCCTTCGCTTGAAACATGCATTCTTTTATCAATGTCATTATTGTATATTGATTGATTACTTTTGGGAATGGTTTTCAACAGGAATAGTGAGAGGATAACCAGAAACATAACTTGCGGGAGTCTATTTCTCAAAGAAACTTCAAATTCGCCTTTCCTCTGTGCGTTAATTACAGTAGGGTTAAATTTATGCATCGAATTGCCTTACTTAAATGCATTATTTGCCCTATTTCAGGTATTTTATTTTGTGACTACTTCAATCCTGCCATTCTTACACCTCACTTCCATGTTTAGGAAAACTTGGAGTATCATTCCTTTAGTGTCCGTACTTTCTACTTTGTTAGGTTATTCCTACATTTCCAAGTTCCGGCATTTATATATTGAGCATTTACATTCCTTTCACTGACTGTCACTATTAGATCTCTTCTTAACAGTAATTCTTTAATCGAAGAAATATTTCTATCTTTTCTTTATGTTGAATTATCATTAACATTGAAAACAAATAAATACTTTTACTATTCATAGGTCCCTGAGCCTACTAATGATACCCTAATAGAAAACGAATTTGTCAACGCTCCAAAATCAGTATTTTGGTAAATGTTTATCATTTCATCGCCTCAAGTCCATGTTATTTCGTTAGGTAATCATCAACCATACATTTTATTCCTGAAAGAACCATGGGCTGTTGTGTAGAAGAGAATAATTGGTATGAATATGGAAGATCATAAAAATATGAACACCAAGATAATAGTAGGCTATAGGTTAGGTTTTCAAGAAGTTAATGTCATTATCAATGGCGGGCGACAACAAAATAGCTCTCTGGTAATTATTGTCCCAATATTAATATGAACTATTTTAAAAGCGCTGGTGAGATATATATAACAATATTAAGCTTAAAAGTGTTAAAACCCTCTCTTAGAAATGGGAGGAAGCAAGATTAACTCTTTACGAAAATACACGCCCGCAGATACCACGTGTGACGAAAAAAATAATTATAAGCGAGCTTGTTTAGGAAATTCCTACTTGTCGTTTAAATCATGCACCATCTGATCATCACATAGTTTAATAACTGCAATATTATCCTATAGTATACGGTATGAAGGAGGTGGAGAGTGATAATTATTCTTATATTTTACTCAAACCAGTGGATTTCCTTAGTTAAACAACTACCACCTAGTTAAACGTTGGAGAGCGTTGTTGATAATAATGGTAGATACTTCTTTGATTAAAGTTCGTATTTAATACATAGAATACTGCTTTATTTTTACATTAAAAAAACCTAGCGTAATTTCTTGAAAAACCTAAGATCTTCATCAGTAGTATTATCCACTATTCACTTTTGATATTTCTCCTATCATATTTGAAATAGCTTCATACAAATTTCGAATAGTGGCTAGGATAATTCTTCCTTCAAAACGGTTGCCAATCACATTAAAGATGTGATACAGAATATGATATTTTTCAAAGATGTGTTATAGAGAATATTTCTCAGAGTACTTTGTCAAACTTCATATGTTACAGAGTCTATATCCTAGGGTACTCTGTCCAATTTAGGTGTTACAATGTTTATTTCTCATGGTGTTCTGTCAAACTTCATGTATTACAGAAGCTGTGTCTCAGGATGTTCTGCCAAACTTCTTGTGTTACAGATTCTATTTCTCAGGCTACTTTTTCAAACTTCGTGTGTTACAGATGCTATTGCTGAGGGTGCTCTTTTAAACCTCATGTGTTATAGAGCCAATTTTTCAAGGTGCTCCGTCACATTTCATTTGTTACAGCGTCTATTTCGCAGGGTGTTCTGTAAAATATCATGTTTGACAGTGGCTATGTCTCAAGGTGCTCTGTCAAAGTTGATGTGTTAGAGTGTTCATTTCTCAGGGTGTTCTGCCAAACTTTATATGTTGCAGTCTATTGGTCAGGGTGTTATATCAAACTTGCTGTCTTACAGAAACTATGTCTCAGGGTGCTCTGTCAAACTTCATGTGTTACAGACTCAATTTCTCAAGGTATTCTTGTAAACTTCATATCTTAGGGTGTTCTGACAATGTTCATGTATGTCTCAAAATGTTCTGGTAAACTTCATATGTTACAGAATCTATTTCTCAGCAAGGTCTGTTAAACTTCTTGTGCTACAGGTCTATTGGTCAAGGTGTTCTGTCAAACCTCATGTTTTCAGAGTCTATTTCTGAGGTTGTTGTATCAAACTTTATGTGTTACAAATTCTTTTTCTCAGGGTGCTCTGTCAAATTTCATGTCTTACAGAGTCCATTGCTCAGGGTGCACTGTCCATTTTTATGTCTCACAGAGTCTCTTTCATGTGTTACAGGATGTTCCATCGCACATGCGAAGCCTCTTGTGTTACAGATTTAATTTTTCGGCTGCTATTGATGTCAAACTTCATGTCTTACAGAGTCTGCTGCTCATAGTGCTGTCAACTTATATGTGACACAGAGTCTATTTCTCATGTTGTTCTCTCAAACTTGATGTGTTACAGAGTTTATGGCTCATGGTGCTCTCTCAAACTTCATGTGTTACAGTCTATTTTTCAGGAAGCTCTCCCAAACCTCATGTGTTACAGAGTCTATTACTCATTGTGCTCATTCAAATTTGATGTGATAAAGAGTCGATTTCTTATGGTGTTTTGTTAAACATCATATATTACAGAGTCAACTGCTCTGGCTTCTCTCCAAAACTAATGTGTTAGAGTCTATTTCTCAGGGAAATTTGTAGTATCGAATTAATATTCTTCCATCATTGTTTATTATATCGGTAAAAGAGGAAAGCAAAAGTTATAATTAATCTTCCACCCATAATGCTGTTGTAAGTATTCATCCAATTGCTAGAGTTCTGAAATATTCCTGTATTGCCAGGTTTCTTCTTACTACCAATCTTCCGATTAGAGGAAAGTAGAATGGGGTAAAACGTGATTGGAGAAGTTAGATAAAGGAAAGAGAATCAATAATGGTTATGCCCCTTTTAATATAAACTAGAGCCAAAGCTTTATATAAACTCTACCCTTTTTTTCCTTCGTGAAAGTCTACTTATCATAATTTCAACCTAGATACTACGGGGATTAATTTGTTTCTTTAAAGCCAAAGAGGATTTGTTGCTAAGTACAAAAGGATCTAATAATGAAGTAACCTGTATAAAGAAGTTATAAAATAGATCCATCTGGCGTAAAATTTATTGAAGGGACGTCAAATGAAGAAGATGCATATTATTTTCAAAAGGGAAGACTAAAAATATGAATAACAAGAGCCCTTTGCGTCCAAGCGATCACATCCCGATTCTCACCACGATCTCGCTTGCTCCACTACTCAAGCCCGTTCCACTTAGGAAAGGTTACGCTAAAACTAACTGGGAGCAATATAAAGATACTCAGTACGTACCATCCAGCTGACCTGGGAGACGCTAATCTCGAAGAGATTGATGAGAAGATAAATAAGATCATCAATCGCCTCATACAGGCCGACGAAAAATGCGTCTCTAGAATCTCCTATAAATAGCTCCCAAAACCTGGGTGGGAAGGAACGAGATGAGAGAAATCGTCCGGAAACATAGAGAAATCTATGAAGAGATCGGCAGGATAGGCACCATTCGGGAAAGGACAGCCAGAATGAGACAAATAGGAGAGGAACTAAAAACATAATAATTGAAAAACAAAGAACAATCTAGAATGACATCATTGGGAGGCTGGACAGGGAAAAAAATCCTGTGAGGTTTTGGAACAACAACCGAAGAATTAGGGGATTGCCCTACAGACCTAGATAACAATTTAAGGATGGCGACAACATCATTGAGGACCCAGAGTCTCTCAAGAGGAAATTTATAACTCACTGCCAAGAGATTTTCGCTATATCCCCTGATGATAACGATAACTTCGACCAGGACTTTGAAGACCAATTGTTCGATTACCTCGGCACAGTGATACATAGAACCCACCCACACCCGCAAGTATCTAATGAAAGAGTGGTAGTTGACCACGGATGCCCGATAACTCTCGAAGAAACCTTGAACACCATAAGGTCCTTCAAGCAGAGAGCACCAGGCTGGTCTGGGATTACGAAGAACAACCTCGTAAATGCCCCAAGGCAAATTAGTCAGGATTTGGCGAACATAATGAGCGCTGCACTGAATACAGGCTACTTCCCTGACGGGTACAAGATGGCCGAAATCATCTTTATCCCGAAGGGAAACAAGCCCCCAGATCAGGTGGCTAACTATCGCCTGATCTCTCTTCTTGAGATACACGAAAAATTCTTTGAGAAGATTATAGCAGACAGGCTACAAGCTCAACTAAGCGAGTTAGGAGCGCATAACCCCCAACAACACCGGTCCTGCAGAGAAAGGGGCACATATACCGCCCGGGTGCTCCTAACAGAGGAAGTAGCATATTCTCAAGCGAATAGTTCTATGCAGACATTGTGTTGAGGGACGTGCAAAAGGCCTTCGATAAAGTCTGGCTGGAAGGACTTCAATCTTGAACCTCCAGCTAGACCCAATCCTGGAAAGGATCCTCCGTGATTTAGTCATGGACAAAAGGGCCTGTCTCATGATTGAGGGCTACAGAGGTCCTGAATTCAAACTCAAGGCGGTTCTTCCCCAGGAAAGCTCCTGAGCCCTCTGCTATACCTGGTCTTCACGATCGACCTCCCAACTCCGGTGCACAGGGACACGATGTATCTGCAATTCGCAGATGACATCACGCAAATTGTCCCATGCTCGAAGAAGAAAGCAAGGGCACAAGCATCTCGCACAATAGCGGAAATCAACAACATCAACCAGTACGAGAGACGATGGAAGATCAGAACCAACAGGGAAAAATTCAAGATCGTCCCGTTGAGCCGCGATTTGACATTGTCTATCATCATAGATGAGAGGAGATACAACTACTCCTCCGAAGGCACCGTCCTGGGCCTAAAGATCACCGACCATGGATACTCGAGACACCACACAGAGAGGCGGAACCTGACAAGGAGATAAATCTCCAAGCTATACAGTTTTATAGATCTTAGTTCGGCCAACATCAGGAAAATATCTCTGATGTATGTCTGGGCTAAGCTCATCTACCCCGCAGTGGTTACTCAAGCGGCCAGCAAATCCTCAATGAAAAGACTTCAACGTGTCCAGAACGCTGCATCTCTACTTATTAATAAAGTCAGAAGGCGTGATCGCCTTAGGCAAAGAGATTTGCACAGGAGGAAACGTTTGCAGCCCATCAATGTCATTACCCCAAAACTTGGAAAAAGGTCTGGTCCACACTAACGAATGGCGTCATTCCGGAGTTACAGGGAACAAGCGGTAGGCTTAACATACCTGCGAGGCTACGGGCAAAAGTCTCACGCCGACGTCAGTTCCCGAACACAAAACTCTGCTCGCAAGAAGACATTACACCAATATATACATAGACGAAACACAATACAACATGTAAGAATCAATGAGTATACACAACATTTCATCAATATATACATAAACAAAACAGCAAACAATACAATTAATACAGCATATAAGAATCAATGAGTAAGTAACAACATTACATTCAAACTTTTAACACGAGGTAAATTGTTGGCAAATAGAGCTAACAAAGGCCTGAAAGCTGAATATTTACTCCCAAAATAAGTACACCAAATCATTTGAAAACAAACGATAAGAAGAACACTAAAGTTCATAAAAATACAAAACTATAGGACAAAGGTTCAAACAAATAATAAAAGCAAAAGTAAAAATAAATAAAAGTAAAGCGATGCCCTCCTTACTAGGGCAAAATACCCCTCCCCGCTTTAATTATTCACCCACTATATCTTGCACTATCCTAACCTCATCTAAAATTGAGTACATCATCTTCTTTGCGTCCAAAAGAGAACAGAGGTGACAAAGTGTCAGTTTTAGTTTAAGCAGATGGCTGATGCAAGGTAGGACTCGGCAAGGCCTACCCAAATCTAGGCCCTACTCGTTTCTAAATAGCATTTTGAAAGGGCAAACAAATTGTCGATTTCAGTTTAATCCCAAAACAGATTCCCCGCTTGGTTGCATAGAAAAGGGTCCTTGGTTTTGAGTTTCTTGCCTCAAGATCAGTTACACTTTCGAATATACTTACTATCTCGTCATATAAGTTGTTCAAACAGTCTATTCTCTAGTTATACTTGAGTGATCTTCTCCACAACGGCAAATCTTTGCCTTTAATTTACTACCCGCTCCACCCGTATCGGTCTTCTCACGCTGAGCGTCATTGGATGTTATCCAGACCTTTTTATTCATCTTTTCGAGCTAATCATGCTTATTTCTGGACAACCCGAGGTGCGTTCTCAAACCCGAGTAAAAATAGATACGAGAGCCGCTTTGGATGTTCCATACAATCTTTCCCAATTTTCTTTTTCTATTTTCTATGTTCATAGTCCTTCCGTCCTTCCATTGTTTATGCTCCTTTTGCAGGTGATTTGAACTGAGGGACTGAATATGTTTCACCAAGAATTGAATTAAAAGACTTTAATGTCAAAATGAAGTGGGTCAGTTCTATTTGACAGTCAAAGGAACAAATAATATTGCTACCATCGAAGACTATCATTTAATTAGAGTTGCTTCTATTATAAAAAAAACTCAATCTCGCCAAATCTCAATGTCAACTTTGCTTAGTAGGGAAACAAAGAGGGGAACATAAATTAAAGAAAGTTTTGCATGGAATGCGGTCAGGTAACGACCATTATTTGGACACTAATAGCCGAAATATGGCCGCTTTGTTGTTGTGAAGCTAAAATTAGCGTTTTCAGTGGTCACTAGTTTCTATTTTACATCGTTAAATATTAGATTACTTTGGAAGAGAATAGAGACCTAGAGAATCAAAATATGACAGGAATATTAATAAGGCTGCAAATTTGGAAATCACACTCGTTCTAACTAGGTGAAAAAAGAGATGTTAAAATAGGTCCAAGGAAAAAAACAAACATGAAAGGGTCAGAAACCCTCCTTGAAGAAAACTTGAACCTTTCAAGGAGAATTAAGTTCGAAAATTTGAATCCCTATGGACTTTTATGAGTATCAACTCCTGATAGTGGTTTTTAAATACGCTCCCCTTGTTACTAAATCTCTTACACTTTGACAATGCTGTTTCAGTTCTTATCATTCCTAATCTTGCTTTTCTTTACTACGTGTGCCCTTTCTTTTCATCTCTTTATTTCCTCTACTTGCCGACTTTTACAAAAACCCTTTACGTCTAATGTTTCTGGGCAGATGGAGAGCATATAATAGTTATTGCGTGCCCTTCCCTCCCTAAGTCTGTGGAGAGACTGGGATATAAGTAGCAATAGATGACAGACCTGGTGGTAAGACAAATAACGCCCAAGACGAACTTGCATATTAGAGAAATACGTTTGCTTACAATCCCAAACTGAGCCTGAAAGAAATGAGTCTTCAGGATGAACCAAATGCGAGAATATTAAACTCTTCTCTTCCTTAACCTTCAATTGGGGATTTAAAATTGATGTAAACTATCATAAGCGTTAATATATCTCCATAGCTCCACTAAACTTCCTCACATACGCTTCCCCTCGTCTGTCCGCCTCTCTGCCAGCGCTCGCGAAGAGATCTTTGGAAATTACTTTTAGAGAGGCTTTAAGATGACTTGGGACGAAATTCTGTAACTGGGCTTAGCGAATTCCCCTTCAAAAGTGACACGAATGACCTAGAGTGGGTCAAAGAAGCAGCAAGAGTAGGAAGAGGAAGAGAAAGAGGAGGAAGAAGAGGAGGGGGTGGGGAGGCTTGCAGAATCGGCAGCAACGGCAGACATTTTCCCCGAGAGAGCGCTTGGAGTTTTCTTCTGAAATGACTCGTAACCCTTTAAGCGATCATGACGTCACATTCTGGACTCGGTTAGTTGGGGGAGGCTTTATTTTTAGAGTGTATGGGGGATGGGTAACAAAATGGCTGGTAACAGGACCCCATAAAATTTGATTTCAATGAAAGGTTCTATTGGTTAATATAACGAGAATATGTTTCCTCCAGACAACCTCAATTCTTTAATATTCTCGACTCGGTCTTTGGGCCTTGGAAGAGAAATGGCGTCAACGTGGCTTAAAGAATTTCACTGTGCTGTGTCAGCAAGTACTGACACAGTCGCTTATTGATTAATTAATGGAGAACTAATATGAAAACATATAGGGAAAATAAGCTTTCGAAATAATAACAAAAAGTCCCATGGTTGAGATTTGAAACTTTTACAAACTATAGCATTATCCGCTGTTGCCTAAATCCTTGCAGATTTTTGTGCTCCGAATTCAACATACAGAAACCTTTTCTAATACAAATGTTGTTTACGAGTAACGTTTGCAATAATGTTTCGTGATAGGTTAACTAAACCTACCCCAACTGTTAAAATATGAATCATAATAAAACACTTTTTTTTTACACTACCATTAAGCTCTGCATCACGCTTACAAATGGCAGAAAATCACGAAAGCAAGTTTGCTCAATGTTAGAAAATTCACCATTGACTAACTTCATTTATGTAAAAGGTTTCTAGACTTATTTATTGCTTCTACTGGGGAAGTTTCATTCTAACAGGAGGGGAGGGGGGTTGTGATTAGGCATGTAGAAAAAAACTGAAAAATAATAAATACTCCTATGTAAGATAAATTTAGTAAATAAGAGAGAGTGTGACACTATGGGAGCAGCAGTCTTTATCAATAAAGTAAAGTGTAGAGTCCTAAACACTACATTTTAGAACGTACAGGAAAATGTACATGACTCAAGACGTACACAGACTCTGACTTCCAATGTACGCACATAGAAGCCGCTTGCGGATTCAGGTTACAGTGACAGATGAACATATGAAGGCGATAGCTGACTTTTGGAGAAGAATCATTGCCAAGGTTATTATAGGTTATTATATTCTTCTTCCTCTTCTCATTTTTTCATCTTTTTCACTTTCCTTTTTCCATCTCCATCTTTTATAGAGAAAAATAGGTAAAGTTCTTAATTTTAGTGAACAGAATAGGACACGTAGCAATGGGTTTAAGCTGGACAAGTTTAAGTTAATGAAAAAGATTGGTAGAAATTGGATAGATTTATGGATAAGGATAGTAGGTGGGGACTGAACTGGACAATGGGAACAGGGGCTACCTCGTATAGGCGATTGATTATTTTTTACAGACTCCTTATTTTCTTATGTCTTATTAGTGTTATTTATACTTAAGACTTAAAAACCAGCGAGGACCGAAATTTGGTGGCGTTATGGTAAGGGACAATGTAAGTATAAAGCATAGCCAGAGTAGATTAAAGAGGAAACTACTTAAAGCGCTAGTAAAAAGAAGGCGCGCAGCTTTTCACAACCTGCGTAACTTATACAATTAAGGCAGATTCCATACAGATGTTGGGTCCAGATAAGAACACAATCCTCCTTGAGGATTTTTCAAATATTTGTTCTTTGGAATCCCAGTGTTTTTGAACGATTTTAATGGGATGCTGTGTTGGGGAGTCCATAATCTAGCCTCTTACAGTTCGAATGGACGTTTTTTGCTGAAGTCATCTTCGTCTTCGGTTTTTATCAATGTTGTTTTGAGGCACATCACATATCCCTCCTAACACATTCTCCACAACTGGGCAGACCCTTTATGGGGGAAGGGGGAAACGTTAAGTCCCTTCTCAAAGACACAAAAGATACTTGAAAGATGAATATCAAGTACCCCCGAGGAAGATGTAATCACTATTTTTTATTCATTTGTGGGCAGGAGTAGATTTACCCTGAGCTGAAGTACTGGGTCAACCGATTAAGAACTGATTTTTTTTACTCTAACTTTATTGTTTTCTTTTTAAAATAAAAATTAGGCGAGATGCCACAGAGCTGCACCAGTTGACCACGGCCATTTGGGCTGGCATGTCTTCGCCACGGTCAGTTACCTTAGGCCTACCCCTATATCCTTTCTGCTTCTTCCTCTATCCACTAAGTATCTCGGTTTGACCGAAACTTACAGGTTTGAAATTTGGTCATTAAATCGATGTAGTACCTGCATATTCTTTTAAAGTCGTTTTTAATGGCACAATATACTACTACAATCCCGATGGATTCAGGATGTGACAGTATATGTTGTGGTCCATAACTCACCTCAAGCTACAAATAAATCCGTTTTCAATCGAAACATCATCACTCTATTGGCAACCACGAAATAATGCGGGTTGCCCACTTATTTCAATCAATTTTAAGACAAAAAAGGAATACAGAGGATCCCAAGCGGTTGTAGCAGTTGGTAAGTAAAGAGGGAACATGAAAATAATTGGGTGACGAATGCTAATATTTAGAAAAAAAGAGTCGTATGAAAAAGAACATTTGAAAGAAAACCTACAGCAAAAATTATTGGCATACAAGAGAGCAGCTCTTCGGAAGACGTCAACGAACTCGTACTTAAAAAGAATACGATCTCGGAAGTACGAAATTACTGATATACTAGTCGCCAGATCGGCGCTTAGTAAAATCTAATATATATATATATATATATATATATATATATATATATATATATATATATATATATATATATATAATATATATATATACAAATAAATCTCACAGAAAACATTAAGAGCGAATTCTATGTATTCTCGAATATTATAACATTATTCAGTCATTTCTTGAGAATGAACTTTGAATTCGCTTTTCATTTTTCCTGTGGGATATGTTTGCAATTATTGCTCCACTCACACCCTACTTTATGTTTTCCATATATATATATGCATTTCTAAACTGGCATTCATTTTGGAATCTGCATGAAAGAACAGAGAATTCTTCAAAATTCTTATAATTTAACAAATAAATAAAAGTTATCTTGCAGAATGAGAACGGAGTTAAGATTATAATGAATGCTTTCATTAATATTTAAGCAGTTATTTGTGTGCGTGTGAATACCTACGTGTAAGTATGTGTGTACCTCTGTTCGTTATATTCAAAATATCAATATTCTTTTGTACATAGTGAGATCCCTGAGAGTCATATTTACTGGCTGATGATTGCAAATCCACGAGTGCCTGTGTGTTGTCGTCTTTGGCCACAACACGTTAACAATGGGCATCAGAGGTATGGAGGCTGTGGCCAATGAATGGAGAAACTCGAAGTGTAATGGTGTGTGCTAGAAAAAAGTGTAGTAACGTGTGAGAGTGATAAAATTGGATTGAATTGTGTGAGGTGAAGTCAGATTAATTACATCTAACTATGATGGAGTGAGATGGAATGATATAGGTAAGTATAAGGAGGTGTAGTTGAATGGAAGACGATGAAGGCCAGAATAATTGTGGTAGATGGGGCTTGGGGTGAGATGAACTGATGTGGGGGTAAATTGATTGTGATAAGAGTAACAAGGAATGTAGTTTAATTAAATGAGGAGTCAGATTAATTGAGGTGAACTGGGTTTGACTGTCAGAGATTGAGGTGGAGCAAAAAAGATTAGGAGAGGTGAACTTAGTAAAATATAATGTGATGACTGTAGTTAAATGGAGAGAAAAACCAGAATAATTGAGTCAAATGTGGATGAAGTGAGATAGATTGTGATGAATAGGGATGGCATGTGATGAATAGGGGTAGAGGGAAGTGGATTGTGAAAGGAAAGTATAGCAACTTGGAGCGTGATTGAATGTAGTTAAATTGAAGTGAGACTGCATCAGATTGATTAAGGTAAACTGGGATGGGATGAGATGGATTGGGTGGGAGTTAAATACATCAGTAGAGATAAGTGTAATAAAGTAGTGAGAAAGACAAAACTTGGTTTAATAGTGAGGAGTCAAAATAATTGGGTGATAAGAATAATCTGATTGAGCTGGGACGGAGTAAGAGGGACATGAAGTGGCCTGGAGAGAGGGGTTACGATAATGGTGACTAAGTGGTATGGAATGTAGAGTGAGAGGTGTAGTGAGCTGCGGGAGGGTTGAAGAGCATGGAGGGCCTCCTACCTCGCAAGTGACGCATCCGTCCTGAGAGGCGGCCCCGCACGTGTCCGCTCCTCCGCCGGGTCCGCCCAGAGAACAATCGTCCATGAAGTTGTTCCTCACAAGGAGCGTCCTGTGGAGCTGCAGGAACCGGCTGACAAGGGCGTCGCGCTCTTGAAGGTGCCTGGCGAGGGCGCAGCAGGAGGGCGCGCTGTCAAGCGCCGCGCGCTCCTTGCGACCCATGACGGAGAAGAGGGAGAGGTGTGGGCAGTTCTCCAGTCTCAGCGTCCTCGCTCGTCGCAGCCGGGCGTCTGAACCCTGGGGGGCGCAGAGCCCCCCCGGAGCACAGGGGTCCCCGTCGAATGGGCAAGGCTGGTGCGAGGTGGGAAGGCACGTCGTCCCCCGCGGAGGAGGCGGGGGTTCAAATGGGGCCGGGGTGTGGCTGTCAATCATCGTTCGCAGCTCTGAGAGGGGCGGGGGCCCCCGTCTACCCCGGGGGCACTGCCCCCCCGGGGACTCCGGGATGTCGAGCCGAAGACTGGTGTTGTAGGTGGGTGCCTCAGGGGCGGCGTGATTCCTCCTTGGGCGTGAGGAACGTGTGTGGGCGTGCGGGCGCGAATGGGTGGCGGAGCCGAGAGCGAAGGAGAGTGCGAGGAGCAGGAGCGGCAGAGTGTGCCGGTAGAGCATAACCCTCCCCTGCCTCAGGACAGTGCATACTCGCCGCCCACGAACGCAGATGGGCAGCTGTGGGCGGCGGGGCAGGCCCGCCCACCCGGCTCTCTCATGGGCGGGCCGAGGGCGTTCGTGGGCGAAGCGCCGACAGACACCCGTAGACGAGGCGGTCGGGGGTGGGCGCCGGAGGGAGCAAAATCACGCACTCACTCACTCGCTCATGGCGAGAGGCACACTGCGAGGATAAGGCTCCGTTCGCCCAATCAATACGGGCGGGCATGCGTCCTCACGCCCACCAGGAGGGGAGGGTGGGGAAAGGGACGGGGATTAGAGAAGGAGGAAGAGGTGGGTTGCGTGTAGTCGGTCGGTCGGGAAGCGGGCTGTGGAGGTGCGCTTCGTGCCCATCGTGGCAGTTGTGGGGGGTAGGGGAAGCGCTGCTTGCCAAGCCGAGTGGCGACCACGACTGGGCACACTTGGGAAAGAGGCGATTTCGATTCACGGGCGCAGAAAAAGGCAAAAAGGCAAAAAGGCAAGAACCAGGAAGATAAAGAGCGAGAGTCGCTCACCCTTCACAGCGCGGAGTGGTGTAAAACGTCTCTCACTCACTCACTCTATTTCTATCTTTCGCTCTCTCTTTTTTTCTCTCTCTATTTCTATCTTTCCCTTTCTTTTTTTCTTTCTCTTTCTAATTTCCTTTCCATTTCCATTTTTCCACTTTCCTTTTCCATTTCTCTATCTCTATCTCTTTCCCTTTTCCTTTCCCTTCCCGTTCCCACTCCCCTTTCTATTCTCCTTTCCGTTCCCCTTAACTTTCACCCTTCTACCTTCCCCTTACCCGTTCCCCCCCTCTTTATTTTCCCCCTTCCCTTTCCCTCTTCCTTTCCATTATCTTTTCCCTTTCCCCTTCCTCCCCCCTTCCCCTTTCCCTTTTCCATTTTCCCATTACCCACTTCCCATTTCCCACTTGCCATTTCCCACTTCTCATTTCCATTTCTCATTTCCAGTTTGCCCTTTTCCGGTTTCCAATTTTTCGTTTTCTGTTTCCCGTTTCCTATTTCTCTTTCTCTTTGCGAACATAAAAATTAAACAATACAATTAATTCATTTAATTAAATATATACGTTTACGAAAAGGTGAGATAAAAAGAGAATGGGGAAGAGGTGTACCTCAAAAAGCCATTTATATACATACCAAGGGGGTATTATTTTATACATACAGAGATATGTATAAAAGAAATAGCAAAGTAAATATAAGTAGGAAGAAAAGAGTGCTATTTTTTTATATAACGTCCATTTGTCGACATCCACTAAGGGCATAAGTCGCTGAAATTATGTTTTATCCTATTATTAGGCTACATTTGGAACAAAAAGACAGAATAAAACAATACACGCAAAAACAAGACAAACCAAAACAAAACAAAAAATAAGCCAAACAAATTCAAGAAAAAGGATGCACAACCGACCTCGGAGAGTGAAGCGCCTCAACTCGGGTGCCGAGTATGCATTCAAAAACAGCGTTAAATATAATTAAGGAAATCAACCTCATCCAGAATGGCCATGAGTCCGCGAACCTATCCCAAGACCAAGGAACAAGCTGTAGCAAACCCGCTCTTCGATGTACTAGGCCAGATAACGCGCGGAAAGATCCCCTGATTGTCACATTCAACAAGAATGTATAAAATAGTCTAAGAGATAAATTAGTCGTCGCTGGAGGTCAAGGGAGCGCTGCATCAAATAGCGGAAATAGAAATCAACCTGAAGCCAGCGAGTCATTGGGGTGTAGGTCCACGGGAAAAGTTGGGATGTGATAGCAGGCAACTTTAAGTTCCCATCGGCCAACTCCTACCTTCTTTACCAGGCAGGACGGTGGGCTGCCCTGATTCCTGCCTTGTAATGTATGAGGAAGAGTGAAACGCTGGTCTGCTCACCCAATCGTGCCGAACTCTTCGGCGTCTTCATCGCGCGCTCTTCTTCCGCAATCCCTACATGTCCAGGAACCCAGCACAAAATAATCTCGACATTCGTCCGGCTCAAGACAACTGTAGCATCAAAGATACCTCGAAACAGCGGCTGCGGAGATTCTAATGCACCGAGAGTACTTAGGACGCTTTGTGAGTCACTATAAACCACAATTTCGTCTAAGAACTTACCACAACGTGTTGTCTCCCGTACCGAGCGGTGTATTGCACCAGTTCGCCAGTGAAGACAGACGCAGCGCCTGGTAGAGCCCCATCGAATTAAAACAGGAGATACGGCATGGAAACCAACCCCCTCTTCGGACGTGTAGCTATACGTGTACACTGGCACGGATCCAACGTGACACGAAGTGTATTCCCAAACGGTCGAACGCATTACGTCCGGCGCTGTGGGATCTTTGGGAGCAGAGGCATGGTGTTAATTAGTCATAGGTGATACCCTCCAGGGTGGCATGTTGGACATAACCAAAGGCACAATCGGCTCGAGAGTTACAAGACATAGGCATCGTTAAAATCGGCCACGGAATCAATAAGGGTCATTGGTAACAGATGGAAACGACGGGCACACGTGTACAATCGCATAATTCACTATGCCCGGAGTAGAGCAAGGGGAATCTTCCTGGCACTGACAAAAAGGCTCTTAATAGGGGACGTGCGGAAAGCACCGGTCATCAGACTGAGACCGGTATGCTGGATTGCCTTTAACTTCTGCAATTCACACTCGCCTGCGGATGGGCGAAACTCGCATACGTAGTAAACTTTGAGCAAACAAATGAACGATGAAACAGCCGACCGATAGAGTAGCACTATCGGTACCACCAGTGCTGAATGTCACGGAAGGAAGAATGTCCATGATGCGGATATAAGAGTTGCTAAGGCTGCGAATATGGACCTGCAAGGTGAGGGGGTCGCTGAAAAACAAGACCAAGGAAGCGGTGCAAATCCACCACTTCCAGGCGAACGTGTTTGAATTGGGGTAAAGCCGTGGGTGACGGCAGAAGTGCACTACCTTAGACTTGGCCAATTGAAACCGAAACCTGTGTGTTTCGGCATACAAGACATGCGGTTCAATGCGTATCTGAGGCGACGCTCCAGATTTTCGTTCTTGAACGTACCAAAAGAGATCAATAGATCAGCCACGTAGACAATAGCGGGAACATCTTTCGGAAGTGGAGACATATTACTGTTAATGCTCATGGCAAAGAATTAACACTGAGGACTCTTTACTGCGGCACGCCTTTTTCCTGCCACGGTAGTCTGGAAATACTTCTACTCACTCGTAGGCAGAATCGACGATCACGCAGAAATATAAAAATTAAAATAAGGAGTTTTTCCTTTTCCCCCCATCGTATGGAGAGTGTACATGATACAGTATCACCATGCTATATTATAGGCCCTCCTTAGATTGCAAAATACCGTAGCGTAATGTTGCCCACGAAGGAAAACCTCGTAGGTAGCTTTTCCAGCCAGAGCAGAGCATCCGATCTAGAGTAGAACTTGCTGAAGCCGCAATTTGCTTAAGATAGTTGGCCTTCACTGTCAAGGGAAAAAGTTAAGCAAGCTAACATTTACCAATTTTTCCGTCAACTTGCACAAGCAGGAGGTTAGAGAATTTGTGGGGTCCCGTTCTGCTGAAGAACGGGAGGGGGGGTCCAGCGAGAACTTTCCTCAAATCCTTTTACCTCGCTTTCCCACATCTGCAAGAGAGGTCTTTCTTTTAAGTGAAGAAACACCTGCCTGCCAAGAAGAGCAGCTGGCGTGCTTCGTAAAGTACCGGAACCTTGAGCTAGCTTAAAGAATTCACCGAGAGTTAAATGGTTCGGTCAGCACTTATAGCGCATGCAAGCATCTCGCTTTTGTCTTAGGGCCGCTTCACGCTTGGCAGACCACCAAGGAAGTTGAAGGCATGCAACACAGCCAACGTTCTAAGAATAGTAGTTAGACGCACTGCGATAAGGTTACCGGAGAAGAACTAAACAGCCTCATTAACCTACCTAAACTCCTCGACTTGGATTGAGAAATCAGTCATTTCTCGATATGTGGCCAATATCTCCCGCTCTAACCACCACTAATTTGTTTTCTCAGGCGGCAGCGGCCCAGAAAATTATAGTTGAATAGCAAATTGGTCACTACTATGAAAGTCATCGACCATCGCCCAACCAAAATGAGGCTGTGCATCCGGAAAGCACAGGTGGGACAGATCGAGACAGGAAAATGAAGCGGTTCTTGAACATCCATTCGTGCACTAATTCACATTTTGGACACCTATATCCAACTCGTCGATCAACTTAGCAACCCAGATGGTGTCCTTAACGTTCCGATCGCCGTGGAGGAGTAAGAGCGGCGGAAACTGTGCCAAGACGTAGCGGAAGTTCCCACGTCGAGGTTGGCAGACGGTGGAATGTAAGTAGTGATAACAGTTTACCTTCTATTCCATGTCATTGTCAGAAAAGAAGTATTTATAGCGGATAGAAGAACGAAGACCTCATGGTGGGTGTAAATTGTGTATCCTCCTGCCCCACTCCTATCCCATAGTGTGTGGATACGCCCAGCATGGTACCTGTAGATAGACAACTAACGGGCAACGGGAGGATACAAACCTCCCCAGCTCCTCACATTTGGCTCAGATTCCATAGAAATTTCATTGAAGGAATATGCTTTCCAGACCTAGCTCGGAGGAGATACGGGCAAAGGGGCCTCTTCGAGAAGAAGACCTTCTCAGAAATGGCCGTATGCTTCCTGGTGGCAGAACTTCAGAGGATGTTGGCCGTATATAAGGAAGATTTAATGGGGCATATTGGGCTAAGCATGTGGGATTTTCCTTCCTCCCCTCAAAAGATTTAAGAGGGGGGGGGGATTTCAGAAGCGCTGATGCTTCTTTTGAAGGTTCCCGCATCTTCCACTCGCCCGCTCTATCCTTGGGTGGAGGAATGTGATACGAGTCCCCCTTAGTAATCTCTTCCTTTAAAGTGACAGCTTTCGAAGTCACCGAAGACGGTCTTACAACCATCTTTAGGGTGTTTGCGTGCTGTGATTCTAACGACTCGGTGGAGGCGCGCGGCTATTTCTCCTTACTGAAAACGGTTACACGAGCGAAAGGGCGACCCCTGGTTTTAACCGAGGATTCGTGTGATCCCTTTAAGTCGCCAGCTCTACTAAGCAGCACCCATTTGGGTAGAACCCACATTAGGTTTCCAAATTAGCGAGGAAGCGACCGTACTCGTATTCCTGGATGGGCCAGGAGGAGAGGGTGACTGCTTAACAATTGAGGCATAGAGCGTCCCAGGTTGCACTGAGCGCAAAAGGACCAATTCCTAAGCCTAGCGAAATGAGATTCAATACGCAGCCTAAAGAGTGCAGGGGAACCTTGAGCCTCACTCCATGTTTTCTCATCATACGTTAAACCTTGACCACTCTTTGGTAAGCAAGCTCCTCGATAATCTCTTCCAAGGAGTAGTCCACGAGTACCGTCGCATAAACCACCCATTTCACAAAATTAATAGGAGAGTGCAGTGTCACTTTCACCGATTAGCCATTGGGTGTCCGAATACCACTAATAATAACCGCCCCCCGAAAGGTCTCCCGCATTCGCCAAACGGCTCCTGTCCGACAAACAGGTTACATTCGGCTCTCAGCCAGTTAACTTAGCTAATGTGTTTCCATAATGAAAATCTAGCCTTTCGCCAACATGTCACCATCAGTGCAGTGGATAACTAAAGAGCGTTTGAAGCCATCGGACTCAAAGAGGTCAGGTAGTCTCACAATCAAAGTTCTAGGCGTAATCGAGGCTCCGCTTACTGTAGTAGCATTATACTTTTTGTTCTTTTTCTAGGTTTCCTTATACGGAAGCGCCAAGGAACCATATCTGCCTGGCTTGGCCTTGTAGTTTGAAACAACGTCCGTCTCCATAGCCTCCATCGAGGTATAGAAGCCTATTTTTCTTACTTTTCCTTTTCATTTTGTAGAGGAGGGCAGGTAGTGAAACCGATTCTCTCCACACCGGGAAGTAGCCACAATGCCGGAAGGACCAGCATTAACCAGATCCTTCTCAGAAATGGAGATGATCTTGGACGGCAATGGGGCAACAAGTAGGAGATGACGTCCTTCCTCTCCTTGTGAATCATCGGGGCTCCGGGCCACCTCAGGAGAACCTTGAGCATGGGAGGACTCAGGTTCGGTGTCTAGTACCAAGCCCCAGTTTGCCTTCGAGGAATCCCCTAGCACATTGGGTTGTAAACTTTCGAGATTGTATCCACCTCGGGATGGGTCTTCGAGTGGCCACCCCCTCATTAAGGTGCCAGGTATTCTAACTGGGGACTCATTGGGCCTATGGCCCGTCACGAACTCCATTGAGGCCGGCATGCCGATCTCCATTGGAAAGAATGGAGGAGCGGGTCCACCGACTCCCTTAAAAATGACGAACTTGGGTCAACGAAGTGTCTCGATAAGGCCCAAGGGACCACGATGCCTTTTATTCCTCTAAAGAGGTTGAGGTGGTTTGCCTGTTCCCATCAGAGGTCCCTGGAACCCAATTAGCCGCTTCATCCGTCTCGCGGTGGTCTTTAAGGGCTCCTGAGAAAGAAAATGATGACCTGCCGCAATTGGAGAGTACCCTAGAGGCATCTCTCCAAATTTGAGTAAGGGGGGGAGCTCCTGAACCCCGCAGTAATGGAAAAGGAGAAACGCTCTGTCTGCTGGAAAAATGTTGAGGGAGGCCCTGTGGTGACTCCGTCACAGAAGTGGAGTAGCCCTAAGGTTGCTCCGACGATAAATGGCGGAGGAGATCCCTTCCTCCAGTCTGAGTGGTTCTGTCACAGAACACTTCGTCTCATCTACCACCAAGGTAGGGCTAGAATATTCTTTTAGGGATGTAATATAAAATTTTGATCTTTTTTAGTTTGAAAGCTTTCTTATCAATCGAAATCTCGGAATTTGCGAACACTGGAAGAATAAGAAAAGGTTGGTGGGCTATATTCTGCTTCTAGCCACGCTCGCCTCTCCCATCTCGTGTTTTCGGACTTTTCAGGTCTCCACCTTGGGTTCTTTAAAGATTAGTATTCTCACTTGTGCAGTGACGCACACCGACCAGAACTTGCATAGTAGACTGGTTAACCCGCAAAGGCCGCAGCTCCCAATTGAGTCGTCAGAGAGGTGGGGGATCAGGTTGGATTTATTTACTAGGTCGTATTAATCGTTGACAGGACAGCCAAGATCTGCAGATCCGTTATGGAAGACCCAGAAACGGGACCCGAGACTTTTCTTTGAAATGGCAGCCAACGAGGTAGAACGGCCGCAGGTAGGTGGTCAGCCCATTACAAGCAGGAAAGAGGTTATTAAGGCAAAACCGATCTTCCCATTAATTGCGTCCGGATTGGGAAATTTGGAGGTAGAGAATGAAAGCATGTGAACAAATGCCACTTAGGGAAAGAGACACATATAGTAACGGCCAAAACTAGAGAACAAAATACTCATATATATATATATATATATATATATATATATATATATATATATATATATATATATATATATTATTGAAAATATTTGACATTGCACAGAGTAATCTTGGAAAGTTGCCTCCGATAGTGTCAAGTTTCATTTCAGAGAATAGCAGATCCAAAGTCATGAGAGAAATGGGTATTGGAATAATGGATGCGTCCAAAACTAGGAACGCTAAATATAAATTCAGTATTAACCAGAACGCAACATAATTATCTCATAAGCGATTGAACAAAATATTAATAAGAAACAGGCAGGCCCTTATTTTTAATAAATTAATTACATTTTAAGCGCAGGACTTAACAAATTTGTCGCAATGTTCGGGCGTTATTTGATTCCATTTTTCTTCCAATCTTTTCCCTTCGTCGGTTTACGATCCATAAACTTCTCACTGAATATCTTCCATAGGGTTTCTATCGGTTTGAATAAGAGCCCTGGGTATTTAAGTTAAATACGTCGATAAATTCAGTATTCAAGAACTGCTTCACCGTCTTTGCTGTTGTATTGTCCTGCATGAAAACAAGCTCACGTTCTTTCGATGTGTGGAGAGAGGAGATCACATGTTCTTAAAGCAGATTCTTGTATACCTCAGCGTTGACTTTGCCGCGTAAACGACATAATAACTAAGCATGGCAAGAATTTAGATATAGCTAATTCTGACAATCAGAGCGAAGAAAATTCGTATTTATCCACGAAGAAGCATATGCAATCGGGAGAGAGACACATGCGCTTGAAAACATGCCCTGCAACATAATTCTCAGACCTCTGAATTTAACCGCCTTACATAATACTTCTCATCCAACCCGAACAAATTAAATTTGATATGGTCGCTGAAAATAACTCTTTGCCACTTTTCACTACTCCACAGGACATGCTCAGTAGCAAGATAAATCTAGCCCCTTTATTCTCTTTACTTATTTGTGATTCCTTACATTTACATATGAGTAGTTTCTAAGCATTGAGGTGTGACATGAGTACCTCCCTTAAGCGACGTGAGAAAGTCTAGCGAGACACAGTCAAGTTCAGGTTCTCGAAAGCTTGATGTGAAATATCGGTGGCCGGCTCAAATCTGTCTTTCATCGACATTCGTTGCAGAGATCTTTCTTTGCTCGAGTAGCAGGTCACGGTATCTTAATACAGTTTTTTTAGGCGTAAAATCACACTTTTTGACTGATTACAATGCCTCAATTTGACATTGTCATTCAGACACTATCCCATTGGACAACCTTCTCTTTCAAAGATTTGTCACTTTTACTCGTCTCACCATTCTGATCAATGAGTATCAACATCTGCAACGGTTTACAATACACTTGGAACATTGTTGCCAGCCATACATTACGATTTCTTTATGTTCAAACTCAAAGATATGTTATCCATCATTAGTTTTGGACGCATCCTTCCTTCAAATTCACACTACTTTCCTCATAATATTTATAAGCCGCTCTTTCTAAGAAATGAAACTTGGATACTATCGAAGGCAAATTTAAAAGAATATTCAGTGTAAATTTTTTTAGATAATTATAGAACCAAGACCAGCAAAGACTCTTAGGTCCACTCTATCGATAATTGTAGAGAAAGTGGTAAAGTATGGAGGTCTTGGATAACCTTTAGAGTATAGAAAATCAAACTTGATTCTATGATTTTATTAGGAATGTTTTCATAATTAAATAGATGTTCGTTCAATTTATTTTTAGAACTATATTACCTGTAAGAGAGTTCCAAGTTGACACGATTTTATAAGTGAAAATATTATCCATTATATTCGTCTGATAACGCTTTAATTTTAATTCATAACTGCGAAGGGGCCTATTTTCAAGCGACAGTAATTTCACTTCTGTAATTCTGTACTCCTGAAGTTTGCTTCGCGGCTCCGGAATGATCTTTGTTGCCCTTTGCTGTACTCTATCCAATGTGGCGATAACCTCTTGCATATAACAGAACTTAGCTGCATATTCCAGCTATGGATGCAAAATTGATTTGAAGAATGGAAGTACTATTTCTTTTATATTCGAAATTTCTCGCAAAAATTAATGTTCTATTTGGACGCAGATATTTAAAAATGAAGTGGCTCGATTTAATACACCGTGATCTCGTTCTTGTGACTCCGTTTTCTAATTGATGTCCACTTAAAGTAAAAATCATGGTTTTCATTTTGAGAGCCGATGTGCATTCCGTTGCCCATATTAAGCTTCAATTTACCTGTCATAGCACAGACATATTGAATATCTCTTTTAACCCTTGCTGTATTTCTGCTACCCGGTTTTGCAAAAATTCTGTTAAACTCGTTTTTATATCTTTACGTGTGTGATAGAAAAAGTTCCATCTTACAAACTTTAGCTTCTACTTTTCCAGCAAGTGTCTTTAAAACGTCTTTCCAATTTTTATGGGTGTGTCGAGATGGAAGAGAAGTTGGGGTCAAACATGAACTTCTGGTCGAATGAATTTTGGCTGCCGCACTCCCTTGACCTCAATCCCTTCGACTACAGCGTGTACGCACATGTAAGACTAAGGCCTGCTAGGTCCGCTACAACATCGTCAACGACAAGTCCTCCGTCAACCGTGTGTGGGCCAGCATAAGAAAGGACTTCCTCCGGAATGTAGGCGCGGCATTCAGGTCTAGCCTGGAGTGAGTGCTCGCCACCGAAGACGACCCCATATATTACTACAATTTAAACACATATTTATACGATAAAACAATAAAAACTCTCTAACTGCATCAAAAATATCACTGTGTCATATACAATGCCATGTATATGACCCAGCTTCGTATTTTCTGTGGACTTAGCAACCTTACTTAATAGTCTTGAATCAAGTCGTTTACGAAGATAACGAATAATACAGGACTTAAGACTGGCCCCTGAGGTACGCTGCTAGTGTCTTTGGCCCAGTGAGACGATTCTCCATTTATCACTTCTCTTTGTTTACGGTTTGTAAGCCTGTTCTCGATCCATTGCAATAGGCTATCTCTTAACCAGTACGGTCCAAACTTCTCCAAAAGTGTCTTATGCTGAACCGAATCGAACGCCTTTTTAAACTTAGGTATTGTCTACGAATTAATGACGATCATATTTTTCCGTCATATCGTGAAAAATTCTCGCTAATTCGTTAAACATGATTTTTTCTCTCATAATTGAATAAAAGTTTACCAAGAACCAACGTTAAATTAATAAGACTATAAATTGTGGGATCTCTCCCTCCCCCGTTTTAAAAATTTGCTAACTTAAAGAGTTAAGGAACAATACCGTCTTATAAAGATTTGTTAAAAAATTTGGTGAGTGGTGCTATGATCTCGTTTTTTAGCTTCTTTATTAGTTTTATAGACTTTTCAATTTTATATAATACGAGAGTTTGATTTGTAAGCCCTTAAGATTGGCAAGAAAGTTTTCTTTATTAAAATCGATTACATTGGAAGAAAATACAGATATGGCTAATTGTTCTCTAGTGGGAAATGGTAATGTAAATATGCAAATACCTACAAATTCGTATGCACATCATGTGCAATACGAAAGAAAAACCTGTACGCAAGCAGAAATACAAACAGAGACGTGAGCACTGCCACAACTTAATATTCCGAGTTAATGATGAGAGTTTAACCTCATAAAGGCAATTAAAACTTTTTTATTTATCCCTTTGACGACGCTAGATGTTATTCTACGTGTATTTCCTTTCACTCACTCTAGCTGACTCTGTCTCTCCCTCTATCTCTTTTTATCGCACTCTCTCTTTTCGCTCTCTCTCACACTAACTCTCTCTTTTCACTCTTACTCTATCTATCTCTATGTGAGATAGATAGATATAAAGATGAATAGAAAGGTAGAGATAGATAGATAGAGTGAGTGAGAGTGAGTGAGAGAGAGAGAGAGAGCTTTGAGTAAAGGATCGGTGGTTTTTTTGCAGACATTTTTTTGAGGGAATTTTAGACTCTACCAAAATATTTATTGCTCGAACCAAGTTTAATTGGCAAAAAAATGGATATAATATGTGTGCTCATGTGCACACATTTGTGTGCACATTTCCACATCGTGCTCTCATACGTGAGCAACTATGTGCGCATATTTAGTGAATCATGTATCAAAGCAAATAAGGGGTACTTACACATGTCTGTGGTTTATGTGCACGTGTGTTTGATTTATGGATTTGTTCCTAAATGCACATGTACCATTTGATGTTGGATTAATGAGATTAAGTCCATGAATTCATTTCGACCTCAATTAAAACATGAATGGCACTGAAAGGTTTATTGATATTTAAAATATGACCATGGCCAACAAAACTGAGTAAAATCCAACCATGAACACGTTGAGGTAGATCACTATAGAAAGTAAGAGTCCATATGTCATTATGAATTT
>OZ018317.1:31627002-31809502 GCA_963969495.1 Ceratothoa steindachneri | reverse complement strand
AAAATGGTGAAATTCAGAAATAAATATAAGTATCAAAATTTTGTAAATTTTTTAAAACCCAAAGAATTACAAATGGTGCATGAAGTTCAGAAAATTTATTTTTATATATCTTCTTCTATTCTTCTATAACTCTATATTTTAGCAACGTGATATTTTGAAAGAGGGAAAATTTAGTTTAAAGTTACTTTTTAAAATGATTATAATTGGCGAAGTTCAGAAAATTTATAAAAATTTAACCATGGCTGCTTTTTTTTAGATTTTAAATTTTAATCATAGTAGCAAAGCGCAAGCTCCCTCGTAGGGTGGAGTGGCGAAGCCATTGCCAGTTTTTAAAAAAATTTTACTTAAGAATCGAGCAGATACTAACATTATTTTATTTCTTTCCCCCTCTCCTTACCCACCCCATCCTCCCACGTATCTGCTTGCTTCTTGTGTCTTTACTAATCTCACTCTTTACACTATATCCTTTTCCGCTAATCGTTCAACCCCTTTAGCTCTGCTCTTGACCCTTTTTGCCTCTTGGTTTGACCTAGCTACCTATTATAGCTAAATTTTAATGTGAATTTTCCTGTCCCTCTCCTACTTCCTCATTGGTTATTCCTTGTCTTAGAGGTGGTCCTTTATTTTTTACTGTCTTATATATACCCTTATTATATTATTTTCACTAGAAGTTTTTCTTGAGAATGAACTGAATAAAGTTCGAAGGTACTCGGAAGCACCTTTTCATTTTTCCTGCGGGAGATTGCATTTATATATATATATATATATATATATATATATATATATATATATATATATATATATATATATATATATATTACAGTCAACAGTTAGGTTAGAGATGTTTAATATGGTTAACAACTTTTCAAGTTAGCAAAATAGAGCATTCTGATGAGTCGAGAAAGGACGAAGCAAAAAATCTAAGCACTTTCCATCACTATATTTCCTCGATGTTTATCGACTTGCCATCGGTCATCTTCGTGGAGGTCAACCTTAGTCAACTCAAATTGGGTCCCTTCCTCTCTCTCCAATAGGTTCATGCCCAGAGGGGAGGATAAGAAAAGATGGAGGGTGAAAGGAGGATGAAATGCGAAATAATAATAAGAAGTAATCTAAGTTGCCCTTCTTCGTTAGGGGGATAGTAGAAGATAGTGGAACACTTCTATTAGTTGTACATACTGATTAACGTGGAATCCGAACAATGATTCCCTCTTCCTATGTCCATTCGATTCATTGCTCTAGTTTGTTGTTTATAGATGACGAGAGAACGGCCTCAATCTGTTTGTCTTCTATTCGTTCTTTCGCTCTTGTGTTTGTTCTAACACTCATGCAGTTATGTAAATTTATGTTTTGAGCTATTACTTATCTTTACTGTCCTGTTTTTGTAGTTTTGTGATGAATGTATTGTACGATTGTATTTAGAATAGAAGAAAATAAGAAATGAAAGAGTCTGCAAAAGGTTAATCAATAAAATATAAGAGGGGTAGCACTTGTTCTGGTCACCCAGTTCAGTCCGACCTAGCATCTTCATCCATAAATCCATCCAATCTACTCTTAAAACTGCGCAGGGAGGACATTTCCCTCATATCACTACGGGGCGTATTCCATTTATCTACCACTCGATTTGTAAACCAATTTCTACCAATCTCTTTCCTAAACCTAAACTTGTCCAGCTTACTTGTCCTATCCTGTTCACTAAAAATAAAAACCCTACCTATGTCTCCCCTATTATTTCCTAATACTCACTTGAACTCTTCTTCTTTCTAACGTAGGTAGATTTGGTCACCTAAGCCTTTCATTATAAGGTAATCTCCTCCACCCAAGAATCATTTTAGGCATCCTTCTTTGCACAGACTCACACAAACCAACAACCATCCTATAATATGCTGACCAAAATCACCCCGCACAAATTCTATTTGGCATTTCTCTTCCCACTGGGAATGGTATGGTCAATTCATCTTGTAATACCTTAGCTTCAGAATGACATCAGCACTCCTATTACACTCCTCCCAATAAACCTCAATACCCTTTTAGCTCTACTCCTAGCACTTATGCACTGCTTTTTAGGCTGGAGGTCTGAACTTGCCAGGACACATAAGTCTCTTTCGCATTCAGACCTTCATAAATCTCTCCTACTCAATTTATCAATATTCAGTGGATTTCGCCTACCTATACTAAGTACATTAGACCTGTTTATGTTAAATTCTATTTGGCATTTCTCTTCCCACTGGGAATGGTATGGTCAATTCATCTTGTAATACCTTAGCTTCAGTGTCAGACCTCATAATCCTACCTAACTTAATATCATGGTCAAACGTACTCAGGTTGCTACTTATACCTAAGTCAAGAACATTGATATAAATTAGGAACAATAACGCCCCCAACATCGCCCCCTGAGGAACCACCCCGGTAACATTCCCCACACTCAGATTTAATCTCATCTATACTAATTTTTTGCTGTCTGTCACTAAGCTACTACTGAATCTAACTAAAAAGTCATAAGTGTAGCACCGTGTCCAAAGCCGTACTAACATCCAATTAAACAATATCGTAATTTTCATCTTTATTGGCAGCTTCGTATACTTTTCTATAAAAAGAGAGTAATGCTGTGTTGAGTTTCTTTACTAAACTTATGTTTATGTGAGTGATCTTTAATAGATTTCGCCATTGAAGATTCCATCCTTTCCCCCAACACTGATGTCAAACTCACTGACCGGTAATTGGACATGATCCTTTTATCTCCCTTCTTAAATATAGGTATCACATTAGTTTCTTTCAGGGTGTTGTACAATGCTAGTCTTTAACGATTTTCTAAATAGGTATGCTAGCTGCTCAATTAACATATCTAAACATTCCATCAAATCCCTAGGACAAATATCTTCAGGGTCCGGTACTTTATTAAATTTAATTCTAAATATTCCTTTTGAGACTATCTCTTTTGTAATTAAACTATCCTCTTATTTTTAATCCTTATCACCCCTGAAGATCAAAGTCCCATTAGGTCCTCGAGTATAAATATTGAGAGAAAATACTTATTTAACATCTTAGACATTGCATCAGTATCACTCACAAACTCTCCATCTGTAGTTTTAAGTGGGCCTATTTTATATCCAGTCTTAGTTATGTATAATTGAAAGAAACCTTTGCGATCTTTCCCTGTCTTATTTGCCACTTTATTTTTTTGATTTCTTTTTGCTACCCTAATTAGTTTTTTAATGTCCTGAGTTAGCTCATTGTACCTCTGCCTTAATTCACCTGCACCGTTTTTATTTTCTTATAATAAATTCCCCTTTTAATGACGATATAACGTTTAATTTTATCCGATATCCATTTAGGGTCAGCAGCCTTGGTTCTTATATTCCCATATTGAATGTTCATATTCTTTCTGGCAATTAACTGTATAATCATTGTTTCATTTTCCTGATCTCCACTATTTTGTCTCTGCCTGATGGTTATTTTCGCCCCTCGACTGCTCTCATTGACATCACTTTTCCAGATCTGAACTCACATACTATCTTACACTTTATTCCACTTTTAACAATTTCCTTTCCGCTGTTTTGTTTACTTACAACACTTTGTTACTACTTGTTATCCACCTTATTTCGCGATTCTACACTTTCCCTTCCACTTCTTTGTTCACTTAACACATTGTTACAACATTTTTAGTAATTTGCTGGACTAGTTTCTGATACTTTTCACTGCACAATTTCACTTTAGTAAAAATATCACTTTTTTATCTTCATCCTGTATTATTATTCTTTGTTTGTATCCTGACTCTAATTCGGTGATTTTGTCTTTGTTGGGTAAGTAATCTTCCTCTTCATCCATTCTAAGCTAAATTCTTCCACTGGAGCATCGGGAGTTTGAGTTTGCGTTCGCTCTGGTGGAGATGTTTTCTGCAGATTTGAGAAAGGGAGTCAATCTTCCTCTATATATTTTCCGCTCTTTTGTTTATTGTTAAATTGAGTGGTTCAATATTAGCTTATTGATGGAGGGTTCGTTGGCTTAACCATTCTATCCTCCTTGTGTTGGTAATTAGATAGAGAGCTTTATTTTGTACGTTCAGGAGTTCCCTTTATTTTAGACGTACTATTTAGCTGCATATGCGGTTAAGCACTGACGTTTTTCTGTTTATTCTTTAGGCTATATGTTGATTGTAGCCGGTCGAGGTTATCTGTAATTCCAGTACTTTGCATCCGGGATGATATGGTTAGAGTGGGTCTTCTACTTAGATATCCGATATTTTTTTACGGAAATTGGGATTATAGTAAATTTCGACCTGTTTGTTTGTATTTTTTATTCGCTCTTGAATTTTTTTCTGTTGTCGATTTTAATGGCTATCATACCCGCCTGAAATCCTTCGCTTCTCTACTACCTGTGTCGGCATTCAGACATTCTTGGTGGTGGTAGGTCCGCCTTGTAGATGAAATAAAGCGTGGGCCTGAGGTAGTGCACACAAGGAGAGTTCAGCTTCCCATTTAAATTTGATCCTTTCGTATTCGTTAATAATCAGGAAAGCCCTTTACTCTGTTGCATGCCCTTAATTCAGACTTTTTAAAGGCTTTTTTGACATCCCTCAGGACAAGATTGATATACAAGGGTTCTGTTTTGGCCTTAGCTATCTTCTCCTATGGAATCTGAAATTTAATTCGTTGTTTAAGTTGTTATATTCAATATATATGTATTCTGTTCATGATTCTCACGAAAATCTTCCTAGGCTGTTCAGAAGCGATATAAGTCTGTAGTTAGTGAGGAGACTTGGTGGTTTCTCTGGTTTTGGCACGGAATCAATAATGACGAGTTTGCAGTCATCTCGGAAGTAACCGGTGCTTAGGCATGCCTTTAAGATGTTCTTGATCGTGTGTATTATATATCCAGGTGCCTTGGTCATACCCATGAGTTTGGCGTTCTCCGCTTGAAAGAGTTAATAGCGATTGTATTTGTTCTCTCGTCAATGTGACCCTTATTCAAAGGAATTCTTCCCCTTGTTTTTCGACGACTGGCGCTTGGAAAAATTTTTTCCTTGTTAATCAGATACTCATTGACCCTATCGTATAAGCTGAGAAGCAAAGTTTTATCGATGTAAAAAACAGCAAAATCTTGACATAACGTTTTTATGCTTTAATGCAAGCAACAAAACCCATATGACTTCTTATAACTGATGGATCTTCATTAGTATACACATCCAAACAATTCAACCAGTCTAGATTATGTTTCTTGAAAATGTTGTTGATCATATCAAAGATGTCTTTCCAGTGATGGTGCTTGACAGGGCATATCAGAAGAGAAATTCATCCAGAGTGTCATCTTCTCCTCTGTACCTTACAAAAACCAATAATTGAGAGTCACCAGCAAAATTTTCGTATTCTTTTCCAGTGTCACAATCATTTTGAGCCAAAATATTTGGAAATGAAATTAATTCTACTTTTAATGCTATTGTCAGAAAGTGGTACTAATTCAACTTTCTTGGCAATATCTGTCCACTAACCGTTTTGATCATTGCCACTGCTGCTGGCTTAACCAAATTTTCTCCAATATTATGAGCCTTTGTGCACTTTGCTATTATCCATGTAACCTCAAAAGAAGCCAAGAAAGCCTTCTCAGGAGAAAATGAAGCTAAACTCGAGAGATCGTCAAACCAACTTCGTTTTATCTGTTCTTCTTTGTACTTCTAGTAATTTAATGTTTTTCGGCCAACTTTCGATGAACTCAGGGCAAATGACGCTTTGACTAATTTTCCTTTACAAATTTATTGGCAAGTACTTGCTCTTACTAAACACACTCGGGTCGGACGTTTCTAGATCGTTTTCTCAGCTCCGTGAATCTATATTTCAAGAACACAGGCTCATATGTACTGCAATTGTGTTTGCGTTGGGCCATTTTTCTAGTTTAAATTTAGACATGAAAAATAAAAACAGTAAAACAGAACATTTTATAAAACATCCCAGACTTCATCAAAAAGTTAAAACTTAATCTTTGATTAAAATTAAGCAATTTTAAGTTAATAAGAAAATACGTAGTCTGGAAATTGAAAATAATTATTCCTACAAAACTGTAACTTTAGTTATATAATGATGTAATTGATTGCATTTACATAATATGATAAGAATTGCAATTAATTGACTCTAAATAGAAACAAAGCTCATGTAAAGACATGCTCAACAAACACGCTCTCTCACAAACTCATTCATTTACAGAAGCAATAATTCATTTGCTTGCTTACTCTCTTAGATGCACGCAACACACGAATTATCATAAATTGCATACAAAGAATATCATTATAGCCATACCGAATTTTAACAAAAAGTATACATATATTTTTTTCATAACTTTTATTAAGAATAAAGTGTATTAATACTCATGCAAATGTGTATGCACCCACTTTAGTATTAAGCATCGGCCTTTAGGTCTGTGGTTGATAGGAATATGTTACCACACAGAGGACCACTATAAAATGCACGTTAACACAGTTTCCTTTCCTGGAAAACAGGTGGCAACTCTTGAATAATACCTGATACACCCATTGACTGCTGAGTGGAAACGGCATCACTAATGTAAGGGGAAAATTCTTATCATTTTCTACACCCTACCCAGGAATCTAACCCGGGTTCTTTCGCGTGCAAAGCGAGTGCAGTACCCTCCCCACCCCCCTAAAATGTACGATGCATGCGATACTTACTGTTACGCAGGGCGTGGACTCGGTGTTTTTTTCGTACCGCTCTACAAACCAAACTAGAACTAAACAACCTCACTAATGGGGCTGCTTATATACACGGCAAAAACATCCAGGCATTTAGACTACAATCGAGAGAATACACGAATAGATTGACTTCGCTATGAACATTGGCACAGTAAGGCTCGGAATTCTAACCTAGCCCAGATGACAACCGACTCTACTCCAAATTGGTAACTCGCCGCTACCTGCGGCGAGAGTGGTTGCAACGAAAGTCCCCCTAAAAATATCTTTCCCCATAACAGACAGCCGCACAAGGATTATCTCCCAATTTCCATCCTGTAATAAGCAAACTGTATATTACTTCTGAGGCAGATACATTCAGGAAATTTCAACTATTACCCAAGAACAATAATCGTGTTACACAGAATAATCGCCTGTGATATAATTAATAAATATAGTGATGGCATGTAATAGAAAAAGAGATGTATGTGATGGATACAAAATGGTATTACTCAGGCAGGAGTAAATAAATATGTAAACTTGCAACTCGAACTAACAAAGTAGTACATACCGAGAAAGCCAAGCGACCCTGTCGAGCGGGTAACTAACTGGGACGTGAATTCTAACGTAGGGAAATGCAATGTCATGCACTTGTGATTTCGAAATATAAAAGCGCATGGCCAAATCAATGGACAAATTCTAGAGTCGGTTATCTTTAGAAAGGGAGTTAGGGATCTTAATTTTAAGAGGCATCAAAGTGTTGAATCAATGCGGCGAAACTACTATAAAAAAAACTAAGAGGATGCAAAGATCAATTGCTCTGAATTTAACATTTAAGTGGCTCTGATCCCGAGTTCGTCGTCCAAATCGAGTCCCACCACCTGAGAGAAGCCAAGAATTTACGAGCCTTGAAATAAACCGGATAAAGAAAGACTAAGATCCTCTAGACCCATTATCACTCGTATCTCCCCCGGCCTCGAATTTAAAGCACAATAGCAACGAAGTCGTATTACGGAGAAAGTTTGTAAGTGAAGAGATTTTTGAAAGGAAAGTGGTGATGTTGGAGAAAGTAAAAATGTGTGGAAGATATATAGGCGCAGGGTCTCCTGCAGGCATTGGTGCTGGGCACAAAGCCTCCAGATGCCACCCGATTTCCTCTTTCAGGTGCGTAAAAAGATTGATAATGATAAGAAATAGTGGAGCAGTAAATGGATAATTGGGGGGGGGGGGTGCAGGCATGTTAAAACCCACCACTAGAACCGGACCCAAGAGCGAGCGGTGAACTAACGACCCCTCCTTCTTGGAAGAGAGGACCCATCCTTTTATTAAATTTACAAAGGCGAGATTATGGAAAAATCCAATTAACAAAGAGGAGAGAATACAAGAAGAATGCTATCGAAAATCCCCATTAACATAAATGGGAGAATAAACAAGGAGAAAAGGAGGAGGAGAAGAAGAAAGGGCGGTGAGGCATGGGCAGGAAGAAGCAGGTCTAGACGTCACGAGGACCAAAACAGCCATGGTGGCTTGCTGGCAGGTGGCGTCTTATATAGTTCCAGAAGACGTCGTCCGCAGCCAGGCCAGAGAGACTTGGCCGAAGGCCCTCGAGGCGCCATCAACGAGGTTCATTTTGCTCCGGACGAAGGAGATGTTCATGGAGATCCGTCTGAAGTTTCTGGACAGGGTGCCGCGCAGATTGTCAGAAGTTTGGGAGAGAAGACTGAGGGGGAGCTTACCCCTTACCGTGTTCCAGATTGTTGGGATGTTGTTGCAGAAGAGGCGGAGTGTTCCCTTAATGAGATGGTGAAGCCCGTCTGGCTGGCATCTGTGAAGATCTCGACGGGGTCGGCCCTGGGTGGGGAGGAAGGAAAATCACTTACTGGTGATGAGGGGAAGGAGAGGGGCGAAGTCGGCAAGGCAGGGGTCACTGGGTTGCTTGAAACACAATTGAATCCATAAAAACGGAAGCAGAATAAAGGGTCTGACAAAGTTTAAGAGGACCGCTAGGCGAAGCCAGGCCTTGTGATTGGGGTGGTGAACAGATGCAACCCTCAGAGCTTCCCGGAACTTCTGGCACATGAGAGAAGACAGAGCCACTTTCGTCTTTTTCTTGGGTCGATATGAACACCCAAATACACTAACACTTTAGTTGGGACGAGGGAACTCTTCTCAAGGTTAATTTTCAGGGAGAACATTAGGAGTAGGAGTTTCGTGGAGAACATTAGGTGTTTCGTCCACGTAACCAAGCATTAGTGGACAAAAGCTGGTCGACACCAGCCTACTAAATTAGCCGACACCCATAAGAGATAGGTGAGAAGAGGCTTCTGAAGAAAAGGGTGAAGAAAGGGTCAAATGGGAATATCTAGAAAGAATAAATCCCATGTAGATGCAATTTAGTTTGAAACTACCAGAGACCATCGGTTATCACTCGCAAGTATTAGATCGAGTTAAGTCATACTAATTATAGACTACCTACTGAGTGGAATGCAGGATATAGCAAACCCTCGTCGAACTGGATTTAAATAGGTCAAAAGGGCTCCTACGAGGTCAAAACTCAAAATTCTCTTACGTTATAAAACCATATAAATGGCGCGTAGTGAAACGTAGTCAAGGAATATGTTTAGAAATCGGCTTGATGAGTATTTTACAAAGATAAATATTGCATAATAGGAAACCCTAATGAAAATGGCAACTGAATGCTTAAGAATAGTAGTGAGGAGAAAAAAAAATGATGTCAGTGATTACTTTCCTAAAACAGAAGTGCCAGACGTATTTTTCATAATCCTTTCGTATGTTCGTGTTACTTTATTTCCTCTTCGAATTAGCAAGCAATGGACCTGCGGAAAGATGAACTTCCCTATTCCTTATTTTGTTGCGAATGTGTATATTCAAGTGAGTAAAATTGGTTTTGAGTACCATTAGATTAAACCTGAATGAACCATAAGTTCACACGTAGATATGTGCGTCGTTATTCTAGACCTAGCAGATCTCGCAGATCTCGACCTAATCTTGAGAGTTAATGATACAGGATTCGGGACACTTTAATTCTAAGATAACTAATTTAGTTAGCTACTGATGTATTTTGGTTTGCTAAAGTTCTCCAGCTACTCTATTTTTTCCAGGCTAGCCATGAGTGGATCATAAAGGACATAATGGTCTTCATTCTGTGTATTTGTATTTATTATTTTTCCTTCCAAATTTCCCAACCTTTGTTTATGTATAAAATCATTCGGATAAAGAATAAGAGAGACTAATCAACTTTATCGAAGACAATTTTGTAAAAAAAAAGTCGTAAAATTTACGTGTGGCTAAAAACTATTAGATTTGATTCATGTATGGACCAAGTATTTGGTGAAATACGTTTATTTGGGTGAGCCACTACAAACAAGTGATAATAACTTATATTTCAAACAAAGGCAAACAACACAGCAAATAAGGGCAATACATTAATACTGACTTTTAGTAGCTGCACTTTTGATCTAATTCACAATTATCTGATGCAAATTACTGAAGAAGTTCATTTATTTCGAGGTACACAGTGCGTTTCAGGTAAATCGATACAAAGTTGATTTTTTTTTTAAGGGAATATCTGGCGACTGCATACTTTGGCATAAGTCACCGCAAACAAACAGCCTAGCTCTAGGCTACTTTAAAATATAAATTTGAAAACAAAACAAGGATAAAAAGGGAAGATGATAACAATTAGAAAGCAGGTTTCGACGTCAGGGGAGGTCCCCCCTTCCCCCGGCGCAGGAGCTTGCGACCTACAAATAAAACAACAATAACAAAAAAAAACCTAGTTAAGTAAAAGGGAGAAGGCCGGCCTCCCCCAAAAGTTTAGCAGTCCACCTGTCAATGAGCACGCACACGTCCCGAGTACAAGGGAAAGGCGGTAGCGACCCCGCCCATCCCTGTACCGGGACAGGTAACGTGCGCGAAGATCGCCCAGACTGGGACACTCAACAAGAATGTGCAGAACAGTCTGGGGGACAACGCAGTCCTTACAGTAGGGCGCTAGCGAGCGCTCCATCAAATAGCGGTGCGTTCCGCGAGTGTACCCAATTCGGAGATGACAGAAAGCAACCTGAAGCTTTCGCGGCATTGGGGGGTAGGTCCATGGGAACAGTCGCGGCGCAATGGAACGCAACTCCAAGTTCCCTTCGACTGTCTCCCATCTTCTTTGCCAAGCAGCCCGAAGAGCTGCACGTATTCCTGTCTTGTAGTCGGTGTGAGGAAGAGCAAAGCGCTGGTATGGTCGCAGAGTCCTCGCGGACTCTTTGGTGCCCTCATCGGCGCGCTCATTCCCCGCAATTCCTACATGTCCAGGAACCCAACAGAAGATAATCTTGACATCCGCCCAGCTCGCCAAAACCGTGGCGTCACGGATATCGCAAACAAGGGAATGCGGAGATTCCAATTCCCCGAGAGCACTCAAGGAGCTTTGTGAGTCGCTATAGATCACAATCCGGTCTCCGAACCGGGCACGTCGCATACTCTCCCGTACCGAGTGATGTATTGCCACCAGTTCGGCCGTGAAGACAGACGCAGTGCCTGGCAGAGCCCCGCTCGCTTAAAACAGAAGGGATACGGCGTGGAAGCCGACCCCCTCTTTGGGACTTGGAGCCATTCGTATACACTAGCACGGTTCCAGCGTGACACGAGGTGTGCTCCAAAAAGGTCTAACGCAATACTCCCGGCGCTGTACAAGCTTTTGGAGCAGAGGCGTGGTGACAAATAGTTAAATGTGTTACCCTCCGGGGTAGCGTCCTGGGCAGAACCAGGGGTGCCACCGGCCCGAGAGCTATACCTAGCTCTTGAAAGAGTTTCCTGGCCCTAAAACCAAAGGGCTTAGGGTATGACTGGCGTCTCTCGGCGGCAGAGGCACCGTCGAAATCAGCTGCGGATGCAGTGAGATCTGTCGGCGACTGAGGGAGGTGCTGGGCTCACGTGTACAGGCAAGTGATGCACTGTGCACGGCGTAGAGAAAGTGGCATCTCCCCAGCATCGACCAACAGGCTCTCAATGGGGAAAGTGCAGGAGGCACCGGACGCCAGGCGAAGGCCGGTGTGGTGGGTCGAGTCCACCTTCCGCAATAAACGCTCGGCTGCGGATGCATAAAATTTACATTCGTAGTCGAGCTTCAAACGAACAAAGGATCGATAAAAAAAGTAAGACGTTAAGCGCCCCAAGCGCTTAACGTCACGGAGCGGAGAATATCCATGGCGCGGATACAAAAGACCCTAAGGCTGCGAATATGAGCCTCGCAGGTGAGGCGTCGGTCAAATACAAAACCAAGGAAACGGTGCGATTCAACCACTTCCAGGTGCACCCCATTGAAAAACAAGTCTGGTTCGGTGTGGAGCTGTGGATGTCAGCAGAAGTGCACCACCTTAGTCTTGGCGAAAGAAAACCGAAACCTGTGCGCTTCGGCATAGCGAGAGACGCGGTTTAATGCCTGTTGGAGTCGACGCTCCAGAGTTGGCATCTGAGCCGTGCTTAAGAGATCGAAAGGTCGTCCACGTCGAGCGTAGCGAGAATATCTTCCGGCAGCACCGAGGTGATGCCGTTGATGCTCAGGGGAAAGAGTGTGACACTGAGGACACTCCCCTGCGGGACACCCTCTTCATGCTCCATTGGGCCGGAGAGGGCTCCCCCACCCGTACGCGCAATCGACGATCTCGCAAAAATTCAGATATAAACATTGGGAGGAGTCCCCTCGCCCCCATCGTGTGGAGAGTCTCCATGATACCGTATCGCCATGCGGTATCATAGGCCTTCTCCAGATCGATAAACACTGTGGCGTAGTGCTGTGTAAGAAGGAGGGCCTTGCAGACGGCATTTTCCAGTCGGAGCAGAGCATCCGACGTGGAGTGGAACTTGCGGAAGCCGCACTGGGCAGAAGACAGATGGCCTCCGCTGTCCAGGAAAAAGGCTAATCTAACATTTCCCAATTTCTCCATCAACTTGCACACGCAAGAGGTTAGAGAGATTGGGCGGAAACCGACTGGAGTAGAGGGATCTCTCCCCAGTTTGCGAAAGGTGAGCACAGTAGCGATTCGCTAGGAATCTGGGAGGAGAACCTCCACCCAGATCCTATTGAACAAATCTAACAGAAAGGCCATGCCTCGCTCACCCAGCCGTATTGGACATCGTCCGGACCATGGGCGGTGTCCGCGCACGAAGCAAGAGCGGAACGCAACTCACGCAGAGTAAACTTGTCGTTGAAGGTTCTCCGCTTCTGGAGGTAAAGTCCAGCCGGCGACCTTCCGCGACATCACGACGTGCATTGAATGCTGGCGGAGCAGCATCACGGCTAGAGAATGCGGAAAAGCGGTCGCGAAGGATTCCGCCACAGACGCGAGGTCCGAGATTGCGGTCCCATTCTCCTGGAGAACGGGAAGGGGGTCCTGCGAGAACTTGCCTTGAATCCTTTTGACTCGCTTCCACACCTCTGCCAGGGGGGTCTTCCCGTTAAGTTAAGACATGTATGACCGCCAAGAAGAGCGGCGCGCGTGCTTTGAAATAAACCAGAACCTAGCCCTAGCCCGACTAAATTCACTGACAGTGAAATCGTTCGGGCGGCGCTTATAGCGCATGTAGGCATAACGCTTCTGTTTGAGGGCCGTCTCACACTCGGCTGACCACCACGGTAGTGTTTGGCGTGCAAAACGGCCAGACGTACTGGGAATAGTAGTCAGGCCCACGGCGATGAGGTTTCCGGAAAAGAACTCAACGGCCTCATCTACCGGCCTAAACTCCTCGACTGAGAAAGAGAATTCAGTCATTTCCTGAAATGCAGGCCACTGCGCCCACGCCAAGCACCACCGAGGTGGGCTCTCAGGTGGCATTTGCCCTGAAAATGATATTTGAATTGGAAAGTGATCACTACCATAGAGGTCATTGACCACCTCCCAATCAAAATCAGGCTGTGCATCCGAAGAGCACCAAGATAGATTAAGGCAAGAAAGTGAAGCGATTCTCGCGCAGTGTTACGTAAACTCCTCCACGTTTACGACACCCATCTCAGATCTCCAAGAAAGAGAAAGTCCCCCGCGTCGAAGTCAGCTGACGGTGGAATGTACGCAGAAATGATAGTATACCTCCTATCCAGGTGAAGCTGCACAGCCACTGCCTGAAAGGAGGTATCTAAAGTGAAAGGAAGAACGAAGACATCATACCGGGTATAAACCGCGCATTCCCCAGCCCGGCCATCTCCTGGTGGTGAGGTCGCAAAACCCTTATACCCCTGGAGGGTGGGCAGGAGGCTCGCGCCTAGCATGGTCTCCTGAAGAAAAATAGCTAACGGGGAACGGGACGAGACGAGCCTCCGCAGCTCCCCCCAGTTGGCCCGGAGTCTACGGCAATTCCATTGAAGGAGGACGCCCTCCAGGCCTAGCTCGGAGGAGACGCGGGGGCCCTCTTCGAACAGAAGACCCTCACGAGGATGGCCGTACGCTTCCCGGAGGCAGAACCCCGGGCGCTGTTAGCCGGACAATGCGCTGAAGGCGCTGTTGCCTTCGAGTCCTTATTGGGGGATGTTGGGCTCGCCATGCGAGTCTTTTCCTCCCTCCGCCTCTCACTAGGCCACTCCTTCACCCAGTAGGCGTGGGTGAAGGAGCCGAAGCTCCTTTGTTGCTGTCCTCCTTTCGGGGGACAACTTTAGGAACCTCGGAAGATGGCCTGGGGACCAACTTCAGGGGTGTTTTCTCCTGTAAGTCTAACGACTCGGTGGAGGCGCGTGGCCGTTTCGCCTTACGGGAAACGGTCACAGTGGGGGAAAGGGGAAGAAGCCCTGGTTTTAGCTGGGGCTAGGTGTGAACCTTTTGTGCTGCCACCTTTAACATGGGTACGCCCGGATTGGGTAGAGCCCGCAGAATGGCTCCGAATGGGCGCGGAAACACCGTGCTCGTTGGCCTGGATAAGCCAGGAGCAGAGGGTGTCTTTCTAAGCATTGAGGCGTAAGACGTCCAAGGCAGAGCCTGGCGCGCCAGGATCAATTCCTTAGCCTCGCGGAATGAGAGTCAATCCTGGGCCTGAACGGCCAGGATTTCTTTCTCAAGGAGATATGCACCACATTGCTTCGAAGAAGCCTAGTGCGGCTCTCCGAAATTGACACACCTGGCCACACACGATTTTGACTTATCGTGTGCGGCTTTGGAGCAATTTACACATACTTCGGGTGACCCCGACCTTTGCACGTCTACATGAGCGATTCGTATGGCCGAAGCGGTGACAGTAATAGCACCACCATGGCAGTGGCACGAATGCCTTCACACGGTAACGGTACCAACCGGCGGCACGCACCGACTCAGGGAGCTTGTCACAGTCGAACGTGACGAAGAGTGTAGAGGTGGGTCTCGAAGCCCCTCTCTGTTTTCTCATCACACGTTCGACCTTGACCGCCCCATGGTGATGCCATCTATGGAGTAGTCAACGAGTTCCCTCGCATAAACTACTCCTTTCACAAAGTTCATGGTAGAGTGTGGCGTCACACTCACTGGGGTGCCATCAAGTGTCCGAAGATCACTTATCTTGGCCGCCTCGGAGGGAACCGGCGCATTCGCAGGAAAGCTCCTGTCCGAGAAACAGGTCACCTTCGGCTCTCTACCAATTACACTAGCTAATGCTTTCCTCTGGTGGATCATGTTGTCCTTGGCCAACATGCTTTGATCAGTGGAGCGAATAACGAGGAAGCGTTTGAAGCCAGCGGACTCGAAAACGCCAGGTAACCTCTGAATGAGGGGTCCAGATGTTATCGAGGCTCCGCCCTGCGCACTTGTCGTCTTAGTCAGGTGCTCCGCACCCGGGAGGGCAACGGGGCCGGATGTCCCGATCTTGGCTTGGTCGCTTACCAAAGCAGCAGACCTATCCGTCCCCGCAGCCCCTGTGGATGGAGAGGAGCCCTAAGTCTTTTTAGTTTTTTTTCTGTTCTTTTTCTTTTTAGGAGAGAAGAGCGGGGAATGAACCCACTTCTCCCCTCCGCGGCAGGAGCCCCCAGGCCAGATGGACCCGCCTCAGCCAGGTCCTTCTCCGAAATGGAGAAGGTCCTGGCAGTCGTAGGGGCACCGGTCGGAAGAGACCCCTCCCCTCCTTGTACTGCCTCGGAAACCCTAGCCGTTTGAGGAGGACCTTGCATAGGGGCAGTTTCGTGTTCGGTGCTTGGTGCCTAGCCCGGATTCCCTCCCCTAGAAGGCCCTACCTCCTGAGGCTAAGTGGCCTCAAGCACCATGTCTATCTCAGAGTAGGCCTCCAGTTTCCCATCTCCCCTTCCCCTAGGACATCACAGGTCCCGTTGACAAGGCTGTCTCTATTCACGTCTGGGGAGGCACAGGCTTTGACCCCGGCAAGGTTTAATATTCTTGCCAGCAGGTCTTTTGAGGGAACGACCGAAGAGGCCTGGCTTCCCTTTCCCTCCTAAGGGGGTTTGCCCTACCGATCCGCTTTAATGGGGAGCGGTCGGCTATGAGCTGCCTGCTGGCTTTCTTGGTAGTCCCCTTGGAAAGAAAAGGGGGGACTGCGGCTGGTAAGAGGGAGGTGCCCAAAAGCACCTCCAGAGAAGGGGATGAGGGGGTCCCCTACACCCATAGGCGTAGGAAAGGAGTAAGCCTCCTCTCCGGTTAGAGAAGTTTGGAGGGTCCCCTGCGCAAACACAGGGGGGGGACCTTAATTTTTTTGTGGAGCCCGAGGGCGGCTCCGTCGATGAACAAGGGGAAATGGGGAGAGATTTTGTTTTGTTTTGGTTTCCATTCATGGGCATGGTGACCCTATTCTTCCCACAGGACGCAATCGCTCATCACCCCTCGCAGTAGCCCGCCCTACAAGGGGTGCGTACAGGCCTGGCAGAGCAAAGTTCCACCATTCAGGACCACCCCTCCCGCCTAGTGGCCTGGCAGTCCATCGACATGGCGGCTCCACCTTAGATACGGCGTAAAAACAAAGATAGATGGTGAAGTGAGAAGAAAAGGGGATGGGAGGAATGTATGGGTGGGGATAAAGCAGGTTGTTAAAAACCCACCATCCCAAACCGGAGCTTAAGGGTTAGGGAACATTGTTCCCTCTCCCCTCAGCCCCGATCAGGGATAGTAGGCTGAGAAGGTCATCATCTACCATGTGAAATTAGAGGCTGACCAGAGAAAGTTGTGGGAGAGGTTGTATGAAAAGAGAGGAAACTGGGGGGAAACACAAGTGTTTTGAAGGAAGGAAAAGAGGCTAAGCTGAGGTCGGACGGGGTGCTGAATCCCGTCAGCACGGCGGCCAGGATGGCAACTCGCCGCGTCCCTTACGGGGGATACTAAGCTGAAAGTGAGCCTAAGAGCTAATGGCTGCACAAATGATCTTGGACACACTATGGAAGAAGTTAGCTTTAATGCGAATAACAGCATATTCTGTTTCTTCTGAGAATGAGAGCTGAAATCTAACAAGGTCTGCTGACCAAAAATTCACGTGCTCGCAATTAATCTGATTTATGACCTGACCTTCAAAACTTTCAATAATTCAAAGACTAACCTTAGGAGGACTTTTGGAGTTATATCATTCAAAAGAGAATGTAAAGCAACATAATACGAGTACATTCAAATTTTGTTTGAATCAGCTGAATAGTTATGATGTTATTGCCAAAAGAAAATAATTCATGGGCAAACCTTGGGAGGATTTTGGCAATTATATAATTCGAAATAAAATGTAAAACAACAAAAGGGTTCCAAATTTCGTTATAATCCGTCGAATAGTTAAAAGTTATTACAAACGCAAAAAAAAGCAAAATGGGGACCGACCGACCGTGATAGTGAGATGTTGAGTCGCCCACGAATAGACTCGCACGCGACTAAAAACGGTATACCATATTCGCAACCCTCTGCGTTAGGCGAAGCGTAAGGGAGACTGTGAATCTGTTTAACTTTCCGAGGAAACTCTCTTACAAAGTGAAATGGAAGTATGGCGATGCTGAGAATAAGGTCGAAGTACGTAGGGCGCTAACATAAAGCAGCGAGGACCACATTATGCCTCCTTACATTTTCATCCTTCGCCTGAAGGTCAATTCAGACATATGCTTAAGGGTTTGGTGAGAGTAGCCAAGCCTTGGATGAGCAAAGTAGCCGCAGTAAGGCCTTAAGTTTTCTAGTAAGGATCTGCTTCCGCGCACAAGACAAGCAAGACATAGGTTTTTTGATATCTTTTCTTTATTATTTTGCAGTTTTATTCCACCATTTTATTATTGTAAGCTTGGATTATGTTTTTTTTGCCTTAGTAGAACTTTATCCGCTTGTCTGTGTGTTTAGAAAAGGTTATGACAATGTTCTTAATACATTTTGCTCGAAAATAGAGTTCTTTTGCAATCTCTTTCATCGTAAATTTAAATTTAACAAAGTCGGATCTATCAAAATTAGAAATATTTATGGTATTTGGGATTAGAAAAAATTTAGCATGAATTTTAATTCTAATCTAATTGTGGTTAGTGTGATGAAGAAGTACTACAATGCGAACTACACTTATAAAATATTTTTTATTTAATAAAACAAGACAAAATATGGTATTATCATGTGTAACTCGAGCCACTCTTCCCAGAAGAAAGTTATGAATCACAAAATTGAGTAATTCCGTCCCTGAAAAGTCTGATTTAGATGATAAAAATAATGTTAGGATAATTAAAATCGCCCTCTAGGACTGGACTTGGGTATTATTTAGTATTATAAGACTTGGAGGAGATTTAAACATCGCGTTGTCGTTGGCGTCATTATGAGATTTAGCCCTATAGCATACAATAAAATAAAACGTTATGTTGCGCACATACTATATCTGGAGTTCCAATTTATAGAACGTTAACTTCGAAAGGACTTGGATATTATTTGCGGTAGAATATGACCTCCAGTACCTCTTCTATCAACTTTTTTCTTGTAAAAATTTGTATACCCAGGAACTTGAAATTTAATGAGATGATATGATTTGTCAACAGTAGTCTATTGATTGCAAAGTGATATTATTTCATAAATCTCTGCCTTAACCATTAATTTAGATTATTTGAATTTATTTGTTATTCCTGCGAGCATTGGTGTAAGACACTTTTAGCAAGGTAGTTTAACCCCTACAACATCTTTACCATTTTCCTATGAATTATCTTTGGACCGGGACTGCCCTGACAAAAAAAGCGTAAAGAATTTTCAAAGATCCTACCCATCCTCACAGATCCTATTCCGATTGAATGCAGTCCACCTGCCATAACCAATTTGTGTCATTCGTAAATACGAGTATTTTACAAAAAGTTGAGGAACTTAGAAACATTTATTAATGTATGATGCTCTGCCAAGAAAGCTGTTTCCCGAATCCACTCGCAGCAGTGCATCTGAATGAACAATTTTAATGCTTCACTCAATTCCAACATATAAGGAACAAGCATCGACTGCGATCTAGTATGAAAAATATCATTAGTCACTAAATGGACTGTAAAACTAGTATTTACAGTGGCTCCGTCTGAAAAGTTAGAAGTGGAATTATATAAATCTTCGACTTTAGCACTCGGTTAGCAGTATCGACTTCGTTTAGCCCGACACCTGCCACGCCGCAAGGGGGTGGAGGGTATAGCAAAAGCAGTGGCCGTATTACAACTGAAGCCTGGAAAAGCGGCACGCTATCCATACAACATTATTTAATTAAACATTATTTGGGGCTTTAAACCAAGCTAAGATAGCTGCAATTCTCTTTTTAGTTATAAGATCATAATTAGAAATTTCAGCACCATAATTAGTGAAATTGCTATATAGTTTTTATATAAATATATATATATATATATATATATATATATATATATATATATATATATATATATATATGGTATACACTATAGCACTTGGCGTATTTTTAAAAATAGAAATATTTATAACAAAGCGCCTTCGATCGAGTTTGACCTGTTCTTCTATAGAGTTAACAACTACATTAAGCATACACAATAAAATCCTACGCCTAATGTTTTTAAGTTAATAATTATGATTTCTTGAGACCAGAGAAGTCAGGCGCATAAACGCTACAATTCGGCAATGGCGTGAAATAGAGCACTAATTAGAAAACAGAGATTTTTGAAGTTTTGCCTCAACAACAAAATGAGCTTCCGAAAATGAGGCAAAGAAATCCTATGAGGAAAACAACAAAAACATAAGCGTACGGTAGTAAATTAAATCTTAACTATGGTACGACATGACCATATGTAAACTTATCACGCAAAGTATTAAAATTACAATAAATATTAATGATCACCTGCAGAATTCGCTCCTCAGAAATAAAAACTGAAGAAAACACACCTCAAATATCCCCAACGGAAGAATCCTTCTGTTTCTCAAGTGAAGGTTAGGTTGTAAAAAAGTTAAGCATTCAATACAATTTTAATTAAATATTTATTTCAAACATTAAGTATAAAAATGTTGAAATCATCATACATAATTAGGTCAGTTCATAACCTAATGATTATATGTTGAATCGCATTGCTATATAAATCGAGTGCCATGCTTGGTTGGTAGAGAAAAGATAATAAATAAAAGGAATTATTTATTCTGCCCAGCTAAAGCTTTAAACTATAAGGTTTATCTCTTCACCAGTGATTGCCACTGATGTGAAGGCTGTGATAGCTTTCCCGATCACTAAAAGTTGTTTTTACATAATAAATACAAAGATCATTGCCAATACTCGTTCATTCTATATAACTTTGTTATTTTGGGGGGTTTTCTATTAGCCTCAACTGAAGAAAGCATTACTCTAATTTTTATAACAATGAATTTTCTTATTATATTTTCTCATCCAAGGAAAACGCTTACCTCGAGACCGTGAGGAGCGCACTCTTCAGTTGATCAAGTAAGAATAAAAAGGCTTCTACGCGCCTTCAGAGCCGAAAATATTAGCAGGCTTTTATAAAATAACTAAGAACCACTCAATGGGTCTAGTTGTGGGTCTCAAACAAAATTATTGACTGAGACCAACCATTGACATTAAACTGGGGCCCACCAACTTTAGCATTATTCCCCAATAAAGCGCACAGACCAAAAGGGCGTCTGAACAACGTGACCCAAGTTAGACAGAAACCAGTCAGACTCTCTCAAAAGAATAAGGAGAAAGAGTTCAAGGTGCTAACGTAAATTTAAAGGTTCTAAGTTGAATGAACCCAACTTAGTTAAGTTAAAATGAAACCGACAAAGTATGTACGTCTGCACATAAGAAGAGAAGGAGTGTTCGCTGACAATCCGAAAGACGGAAAAGCGTTACTGATGGCTTAGAGGTTATACTTGGCAACGCTGTATTAAGCGTTTCCTTATGATTACACTCGTGAAAATAACTTAAGGAGAAGTATTTTAGTCGAATTCAACTAACACCCTAAACCGAAAGAGCGACCAAGAAAAAGTATCGGCGAATTGCCTTAGTAGCAGTCGATAACTCACAAAGTTTAGATGTTGAAATATGTTCCTACCTTTGTTCCCTTCCCAAAATAGGGTATAATAATATTCAAATATACCAGTAAAATAGCTTAATCATACATAGACACCTAGGAATCTTAATCAAATCAATGCATGCCCCAAAGATGAGGGATTAGAATTGTCGTTCTTGCTCGTATAACGCAACGAAAGGAAACTGACGAGAGTATTTCTCCCAGTACCGGGTAATTAGCAATAATTCAGTTTTCCACGTAATCTTGAGAGTCTAAATTAATCCCTTCGGAGAAATTTGGTCCAATTAATGAGGAACTAAAATTGAAGATTCCCCCAAAGTTTTGTCCCAAAGGGAAAAAGATTTACTTACGGAATTAAGTATATGAAAACCTCAATGAGAGAAACCCTAATTTACTCTAAGTAATAATCCTCAATGGATTATAGAAACCATTCAATACAAAGCTGACGGTGGGATCAAGCAGAAGGTTTCTGAGAGCTAAAAGTGTTATATTTTTGTTGCTATCAAAGAGAGAGCAAATAAAGCGCGCAGAGCCTCGTGAGTAGGCAAAGAAAATATGGTATTAAAAGAGAAGAGGTAAATTAGTTTACCTTCTGCTCTGATTTTTTTATATAAATTGAATTAAGCCCTAATTATGGGAAAATTTCGAAGGAAACTTGGAGTTTTTACAAGCGAGTTAAGTTGCTTAAAAAATGGTGTACATTAACCAAATTGGGCCATAAGCATACAAAATAAGCGATGTGTAGAAACCAAATACGAGGGAAATGAAAACTGAGAGGAGGTAAGCCATTTCAAAAAATTTCATATATAAGTTAAATTAAACTCGATACAATTGGTAATCATTTGTTAGGAGACTGCCGGGGATTCTTGATGCACAGAATTAACAGACATTTTAGACGGCAATGATGCTGTTACATCTTGATGCTCTTCTCCTGCTTCAATTGTTGGAAAAGCGACGACACCAGGATAAATGACCTGAAAATGAGGTTGAAAATTGGCCAGGAAGTTATCACGCACTCGTTTTTTGTTGTGGGCGCCACGTTAGAAGGTGCTTCAGAAGAAAGTGTGGGGAGAGTGAAGGAAAAAAAGAGAGGGATATATATATATATATATATATATATATATATATATATATATATATATATATATATATATATACATATATATATATCATATATGAAAGTGAAATCACAATAACACGTGACACAGTTAATACTCATATACAAACCCGTAGGAACTAAAGAATGAGGATGCACAATCGATTGCGTCTTATTATAATACTAAACAAGGAGCAAACATAGATTAAGGAAGAAGCAATACAGAAAGAGGTAGCAAAGGGAATAAATTAATATAATCAATACCTGTTAAAGATAGTAAAATAACACGGGAATAATTTTAATCACGTTTTCTGGTGACATATATTTATCTGCCAATTTTAATTCGTTTTTTTCATGCTGATTTCAAATATATAATCCATTTTTACCTACATGCTATAGTTATTCTGTAATTTTTATTTTCTCGTTTCCCCGAAAACTGCCCTCCGGACGGACAGAGAGGGTGCTTGTAGAAAGCAAATACTTAACAGTACATAGTAGTAAGATAGTAATAAGTGTTATTGTGCAAAATATTGACATTATTGTTTCTTTTAGAGTGATGGCTTCGTCAAGAGGAACTTGCGTTAATGATCCAGCCACCTTCTTCTGCATATGTGGCGTTTATATGCTAGTTCTTCAAAGGCGCAATATATCAAACTTTGTGATCCGTACTTATAAGGCAAGGCATATTTTGATGTTCCTCTTGGCGATCAAGATAAGATGTGGGCCCCACATGCTGTTTGCGAGAGTTGTGTGAAACATCTTCGTGAGTGGACGAAAGGAAAGAGAAATGGTCTTCCTTTTGGAATCCCCATGGTGTGGCGAGAGCCAAATGATCATGTATTGGTCTGTTATTTCTGTCTGGTGAATACTAAAGGGATTGGCAAGAAAAATCGGCACAAGATCGACTACCCCAACATTCCTTCGGCGATCCGGCCAGTACCTCATTCTGAGTCTTTACTAGTTTCGATTTTTAGTGGATATGCTTCCTCCGAGAATGAAAATGATGTACCTGATATGGAGGTCCACGGAATGGATTCAGAGTCAGCAGATTAATCATCAGATGTTTCAATACAGAGGATTTGAATGACTTGATACGTAATTTGGCGCTCTCCAAGAAAGCTGCAGAACTTTTAGCCTTCAGGTTGATTGAAAGACATATGCTTGACAGATCGGTACGGGTATCATATTACCGAACAAGGGAAAGTACATTTGTTAAGTATTTCTCTGAGTACAAACAGTTTGTATACTGCCACGATGTTCCTGGTCTGTTTACTGAATTGGGACTTAGCACCTTAAGCCCTGCTGAGTGGAGACTCTTTTTGGATAGCTCTAAGCGTAGCCTCAAGTGTGTCCTTTTGCTTAATGGCAATGACTCTGGTGCAGTTTCTCTCGGTCACTTTGTCCATCTGCGAGAATCTCAGGATGGCATTAAAATCGGCATGGATTTACTTAAGTACCATGAACACAATTGGATCATATGTGTAGACCTTAAGATGGTCAACTTCCTCCTTGGCCAGCAGAAGGGATATACAAAGTTTCCATGCTATATCTGTATGTGGGACAGTCAAGCCTGTGACAAACACTGGTCCCCAAAAGATTGGCTAGTTCGGGAAACTTTGGAAGCAGGAATGCCTAACATTGTTAGTGAGCCAATCGTAAGTCGAGAGAAGATCGTTTTCCCTCCACTTCATCTCAAACTGGGGTTGAGGAAGCAGTATTATTAATTTCAGTACATAGTATCGGCGTTTCCTGCTTTGTCATACGACAAAATAAACGCAGGATTATTTGATGGTCCCCAAATCCGAAGACTTCTGAGGGAATCTAGATTCGTGAACACCATGAATGAAAAAGAGAAGGCAGCCTGGCTCTCATTTTCTGCCGTTGTTACTAATATGCCTTTAGCATATCGTGATCTGGGATGCAACATGAGTTCACGCGAAGCTGCATTTCCTAAATAGTTACCTCGACCAATTCCCAGAGAATATGGGAGCCGTGAGCGACGAACAAGGGGAATGCTTCCTTCAGGATTTGATGACGATGGAAGAGCGCTACCAAGGTCACTGGGTTAGACACATGATGGCGGACTACTGCTGGACGATTAAAAGAGATCAGCCAGAAAAGACTTACAAGAGAAAGAGTTACAAACGCAAATTTTTGCCCGATTGAAATCAAGAAGAGGTCCTCCAACCCGATGTACGGTCATCAATAAATTAGCATCTATTTGATTACAGTGTTTGTAATCCTAATATGTAATTCAAGTTTCTTCTCATATGCACTAAAATGTTTGTTAAAAAAAACCTGCTTTACTATAAATAACGCAAAATGATGATTCAAAATTACTTCAGGGCATGATGATAGGCGTGATAAAATGAAAATTATTGTATAATTTTAGTTATTGATATTACGAAAAATCTGTAGCATTTAAAGAGAATCTGATTTCAGATTTGAATTCAGTATGCTCAAATTAGGTAGGAAAATGTACTTTTGTCAATTCACAAAATACATTGTTCCCCAGTGTAATAGGTGGGATTCGAAGCACTACCATGGAGCGCTCTTCGCTTTTCAGACCATGGCGCTAACCGTTACCATACCACAGAACATCTCTCTTAATCTGCTCTGAAGAAATCGCTTGTGCATCATCTTACATTATTTCCTATGTGTTATTGAATACACACACACACACACACATATATATATATATATATATATATATATATATATATATATATATATATATATATATATATATATATATATATATATATATACACGAGGGGCGGTAAATAAGTTTTGCGAATCGGTGGGGCAAAACAGAGGAAGGGGGATGGCTGTTTGTGGGGGTGTTAGGGTAAGTTAGGACAAGTCAGGACCTGCAGCCGCACGTTCCTGCCTTGTCTATTTAAGAATCAGTAGCTGATCGCAGATCGTCAGTCACAAATTTTTCAACAAAGGAGAAGGTTGAGCACCGCGCAGTGATCAAACTTTTGACCAAGGCAGGAAAGAATGCAAAAGAGATCCATGAACGCATGGTTGCAGTGTACACCGACACCGCCCCTTCCTATGCAACCATTGCTCGCTGGAATAGGGAGTTCCGCCATGGTCGTAAGTCCCTTGAAGATGACCCCCGTCCAGGACGCCCGTCAGACGTGACCAACGAGGACAATGTGGCCCGTGTGGAGAGGATGATCCTCGAAAATCGACGGGTGAAGGTCGAAGAAATCGAGCGAGAACTTGGAATATCACATGGAAGTGTTATCAACATCATCCACGAGAATTTGGCCATGATCAAGATCTGTACCCGTTGGGTCTCTAGAAACTTCACGAAGCTACACGCCCCATGATGGACTTCAACGTCGTCAAAGTTCGGAGGAGTTGCTGCTCCTGTACAACCAAGACCCGGTGGGATACTAGTCACGCATAAAAAACAGGTGATGACACGTGGGTCCATCACTGGGATTCCGAGACCAAGCTCGAAAGCATATCCTAGAAGCACAGGGGCCCTCCGACCCCTATCAAGTTCTGGACCCAACCCTCAGCCGGGAAGATCATGGCCACCATCTTCTGGGATTCTAAGGGAGTGTTGATGGTGGACTATGCGCCTCGTAGAAGGACTACCACAGGCCAATATTACGACGAGGAACTGGCTGGGTTGAAGAAGTGCATCCGTCAGAAGCGGCAAGTTAAAACGCGGTGTCCTGTTCCTCCACGACAATACCCCTGTCCACAAAGCCAGAGTTGCACAAGCTACCCTGCACGAGTGCGGATTCGAGGAGCTCAACCATCTCCCCTACATTCCAGATCTTGCCCCTAGCGACCACTTTTTATTCCGCCAGCTCAAGGCTGCACTGTGTCTATGCTGGTTTGAGGACGATGAAGATGTCTAGCTCGCCGTCCAGGAGTGGATTGAACAGCAGTCGGGAAATTTCTGGTTGTCTGGAATTCGAAGCCTCAGGGACAAGTGGCGCAAGTGCATTGAAGTCGAGGGTAGTTAGATTGAAAAATAATAAAACACTCCCTCATATCTCGTTTCCTTATATCCGAATTGTAAAACTTATTGACCGCCCCTCGTATCTATATCTAAATGGAGTTTCGAATGGATTTATTCAATGAAATCCTGGTGGGTGATGTAGCTTAGCAAGTTTTTCCATGTCAGTATCCATGCGTGTTAAAACAGACGAAGATCACCTCGACTTAAAATTTCTATGCGGTTTCGTTCTTTTAATGCTGAGAGACTGCGAAAATAGGATTCTACTAGCTAAGACGTTAGAAAGGCAATAATATATAACTTAACATTCTCCCAGAGGAAAGGGAATCGGGCTGCAATTTCATTATTTTGCCACAAGGTATGAAGTTTGTGTTTAAATTTAAATCGAGCAGTTTGATTACTCTGCAACTCCACGAGGTTTTCTTGTTACTATGATGCCAACATCACCGTCATTTGTCTTAAATGGGTCTACTACCCAACTTGGAATCTTTATTTCTAGGAGATCTTTGAACCTAATTTACATATCATCGTGCATTTATTTTCAAATGATCTATATACAGTACTGGAAAAATTATTATAGATTTTTGCAATTTTTGGTATTTCTATATATAAAGGTTAAATAAACTGAATTTATTTATTGAGAGATGATTTATTTCATATTATTTATACAGAACTAGTATTTCAGTAGTTAGTTTGAACCGACTTAGCAGCATTAAAGCTTGTACACGAAGAGGCATGCCACGAATTAGTGTTTTGCAAAGATTCTTGATTTTATCCGAATGAAACCAAGCTTATATGAGGCGTTTAATAAGCTGTTTATTTCGTTTTAATTGAGAATTAATGTTTTTTATCTTTCAATAGAGATCATAAAATCGCGATGGGGTTCATACCAGGTGAATTTCCTGACCATGGTAACACGTTAACACCATTTTCGTCTCACCACATCCTTACTGATTTTGCTGTATGGCATGAGGACGAGTCATGTTGAAAAATCCAAGGTCTATATCTTCATACCATTCCCTAACTTGTGGTAGTAGATAGCCTATAATTATTCCTATGTACCTCTCTTGGTTCATAGTCCCTTCAATTATCTTGGGTAATTTCCCGCAAACCAAAATCTTTTGTGGAAATTTTACCGTTTTTCGAAGACAATTTGGTAGAAATTCCTCCCCAAGCCTCCTTCTCACGGTTTGCACCCGATCATCGAGCACTGCTATTTTATGGATTCGTCTGAAAACACCACCTGCAACAATTGAAAACCATATTTGACTAAAATAAGTGACTCTTTTTTATTTATTGGCAATCAGAAATTAAAAATCATTTTAAAATATTTCTTCATAAAGCTAGTTTGATGATTGAAATCATAACATGTTATTTTATCAATAAATTTCATATTTTATCAATCGCGCAATACATAAAGACCCTAATACATTATTTTGATGGTCTTACCTGGTCCTATTGCTCAGAAGTCCATGCAATATGATTTTTAACCCATGCGCGGAGCGCCTCCACCATCATCGGGGCAAGCCTAGTTTTTTTCCTTGGACGATATGTGTGTAATCCACTTTCTAAAAGTCGGTTGTTTATTTTCTCTTCCATTAATTCGCGAGAAATCTTAATATAAGATGCTTTCCTATTGTTGATAAACATTTTTTTTATTTTTCTATTAATCCTAGGGGTTGTTACTCCCTTACGACCACAGTTCCCAACCCATTTTGGCAACAGATCCTTGTTATTTTCCAATTTTCTCTTAATTGCACTAATTGTCTGAGTTGAAACATTTAGTTTCTTTGCAATTTCTACCTGTTTAAATGTGGTTTCAGTCAAATACACTTCTATTTGTTCAATTTTATAGGGATTAATATCACTATTTTTACCAATCTCGACCTGGAATTGAAATAACACGTTACTTACCCTTTAAATGAAAATTACTGCATGAATTTGTAATTTATACAAAACAGAGTGACTAAAAAGGCATTAGAACACAAACAAACACCCCACACACATCTCTACTGGATTATAACTGAAGGATACGTGGGTTGCAGCAGTTTGACCTCATGGTAGAATTGAATATTTCGACATAACGACAGCTCGTTATTGCCAGATGTCACTAGAAACCTGTCAAAGGGGGGGAAAACTGACTACCCAAATACTAGTTCTGTATAAATAATATGAAATAAATCATCTATAAATAAATAAATTTAGTTTATTTGACCTTTATATATAAAAAGACCAAAAATTTTAAAAATGCATAATAGGTTTTCAAGTACTGTAAATGAAAATATCATTTTTATTCAGCTGCTCAAGAGTGGCAAGAATTAGAAAATGTTGCAACTTCTTAAGCCCGTTTTTAATCTTGAACAAACAAAACTTTCCAAGAAAAACACTGGTTGCCTCTTTTCAAATTGAAGATTCGTACTTTATCCTTGTAGTTGTTTGTTCAGCATATTTAGCTTCCCAAATATATCTGAAAGGTAGAAAATGGCGGATTTCGCAGCTATGATTTCTTTTTCAGACTCTGTGCCATTCAAGAATAATTTAACACTTTAACACTTTTCCATAGTTCAACGAAGCGACGCAAAGAGCCATCTCATATCTGTATGCAGAAATAGTTTTCTATCCTCTTCATTATTTGCACAAACTTGGCGGAAAAGACGATCTTGAAGTGGATTTGACTTGATAATATTGACAACCTTAATTACATAATCAAGAACATCTTTCAAACGTCCTCCCAATTTTTTTGGCAATTAAATGTTAGAGTGTATGCAAAACACATTAGGGACAGTCTCTTCTAAATATGCAATAAAGCCTCTGTATCTACCAACCATAGCAGCAGCACCATTAGTTGCACATTCTGTGTTACACATCGGAATACTTTTTTCTTGGAAATAGTCTAATATTTCTTTAAATATTGTTTCTCCTTTGGTATCTGTCACAATCATGCGAGAAAAAAAGCATATCTTCTTTGAGTTCACTTTTATTGTCCAAAAACCTAAAATACGCCGTAAGAATGGCTTGATTATTAGCTAAAAGTGTTTAACAATCTGTAACAAAAAATTCCTTACTTGTAAAAGTACAACTATTTGATTTTCAATATCTTATTGCCATTTCATTGATGTGACCTGATAAAGCATTGTTGCACAACGGAATATAATCAGTAATTTGTGGAGACTCTGTTGCATAACAATAGAAACCGCCACAAATATAGATGGAAAAATCAAATCTTCAGCAATAGTATGAAGTTTTCCGGTTTTTGCTATTAGCTTGGTAATTTCATAAGATGGAATGAAACCTTTGTCTAATTTATTCTGAGGCTTGCGGAAGAAGGAAGTAACAGTACTCTGTCTTTGGAAATCATCACTAATTCTGGGGAAATAATCTAATTATTTGTCTTTCTTTTCCTTGTGCTTACTATCTAGATCATGGGTGTCAAACTCACTTTGGTTCTGGGGCCACATACATCCCATTTGATCTCGAGAGCGCCGCACCAGTAAAATAATTGCAAAATAACCTTTGTTAACTCCAAATCTTTAGCTTTGTTTTTTAGTAGGCTACTGAGCTTTATCATTCAGCCTACGTTTGTAGCCTACATAATCACTGATCACAAAGGATCTATATTAGATTATTACACATTCATCCATAGAGAAGCCAATGAAATTGAAATAAAATGGATTTCACTTTCATTAACAAATGGTTTATTTTTATACAGTTGAGTGAGTACATTTGTTCATCTGACAACATGAACCAACTTAGCACAATAAACTCAAGTGAGAGCTATGAATAAAGTTAACACCCTGCTTTAAAAATGTAAATGTGCACATTTATGAAAAATAAAATTAAATTAACATACATAAAAGTTATAGCAGTGCATTAGCAATAAGATTAGGCTACATCAGATCATACTATTTTGTAGACTAGGCCTACTGAAGCTGAGAATGATATATTGTACAATATTTATTGTCTTTTAATCTGAAACCAGAGCAATCTTATTTTCAAAGAACTGTATTCTCGAGACTGCAAACATTTCTGAACATTAAGAGAATTAGGTCCAAACCTTCATGCTGATTAACCTCCCTCCCTGCTTTCTTTCACAGAAGTCTCTAGGCTGCTGCTGACTCCTAACACTTGGTATCTTTTAGCCTTCACGAGAGCATCAATATTAGGTTTGAAATCCTGAGTACCAGCACATTTTACAATGTCATGTAAGTGTGTGTTTAGCCTTGAGCGGTGCTTTGTTTTACTAGGGTTCATCACAGATAACGCCTGTTCACAAGATAGGTAGTCCCAAACACGGATAAAACCTTTGCAGCCAGGGATGTTAATTTGGGGTACCTTGGCAAGAGATATTGATAAAACGTGTCCAAGCCCATCGATGCAAATTTATGCTTCATATCAGAATCACATCGCAAGTCAATTATCTCGAGTTGGATATCAGCGAGCATATCAGAAGCCATGACTGTAAATGGCGAGCGAAAAAAGGCAAATTCGTTCTCAAGTTCACTGTAGACATTAAACTTTCGCTCAAACTCCTGAAGCAATCCTGTTATCTTGTGTTTGCATTAATCCAATTAAACATTGAGTTCGGTCGCCCTTTTTCTCCATGAGCTGTCCAATTTCCTCTCGTAGTTCAAAGAAACGCTTGAGTACGGCACCTCGGCTTAACCACCGTACTTCACTGTGGTATGGTAGGCCAGCCTAAATGTCATTATCCTTGAGAAAACAGTCAAACTGACGGTGATTCAGACTTCGCGCTCTGATCAAATTTACAGTTTGCACAACCACACTCTTAACATGATCCATTTTTAGTGTTTCGCAACACAACGCTTCCTGATGTAAAATACAGTGAAATGCCCCCAAATATTGTCCTCCATTTGCAGCTTGTGCTTTTTCTCTGAACTTTATCGCAACGCCTGCCTTTTTCTTGACCATTAATGGGGCGGCATTTGTAGGCAAGCTGACAGCACAGGACCAGTCCACTCGGACCTTATCCAGCTGAAGATTTCATTCGCTGTTGTAGTATCCTTCATAGGCACCAACTCAAGGAACTCCTCGGTGACGGTCAATGTCTCATCAACACTACGAATAAATATGGCCAGTTGAAAATTGACTTAATTTAATTAAGGATTGAAATGCTTATTTTAAGTTACAGTTATTCAGGAATGACTAAAATGATTTAAGGAAGTAATAAACTTAATGAAACAAATACCCACAACTATCAGGGACGTATATTCTGTGTGTGCTACGTGTGTACCGCATAGGCAACAAAACTATATTTTAATTTTTATATTTAGAATTGAATTCATCCAATAATATTTTTGAATTAAAATTTACTTTTGATGCTCACTCTAGTATAGAAGCACAACCTATTGCAGAACACACGGTACGCCACTCTAAGCTATACTTTATAATTTGTTATAATTATAACTAATATTAAAGCGAAGTGTTGAAATACTAGTAGCGCACCCAATATAATACCCTAACAGAGTAGACCAGTTATAACTGTAATAAACAAGATTCTCACAGAACTGTAATGGTGGTACAATCAACTATTAAGTAATAACTAGAAGCTTCATTTTACAATCAAAGAAAACGGTATTTACAACAGCACACTAATTAAAAATAATTAAAACACTAAGTACTTAGTAAATCACCATAATCTAAATATATTTTAATTAATAACATAACATAATTTCACAGATAACAAAAGCCACAAGGGCATATCAAAGGTCATCCAGATCCATCAAAACTAACCCATAAAATGCATCCATAGAAGTGTGAGATCATGCATCCGTGTAGTCATTTCTGTCAAATCATTCTTATTATATACTACTAAGATCCCACATTTTGCATTTCCTGCATGACTATGTGGTAAAATAAATATTAAACAAGGAAGATATTCCGGACATTTACCACACATGTGAGAATCCATACTTTCTAATGTCTGATCTCAAACTGCTTTTTTTATTTCTATTGGTTTTTGAGTTCTATTGTCTACCTATATTCAATTCTAATGATTTTATTTCTTTGACGTTTCTATTGCATTCATTATTTTAAATAATTCTATTATACATCTATCCTAGTTATTTTGAATATGGTAATGTTGACAATTTATTCCTTGTCTTTCAGTAGGTTTTTTATCTACCATCATTAGGATTTGATGGGGTAAAAAAACAATAGAAAATGTAAAATAACCGACAAAACTTAAGATATGTAAACATCAGAGGTTTAAATCAACCAATGAAATTGATACATTAGGGGGTAGTGTTGAATCCAATTTTAAAGCACATTTTAGGCTTTGTAGAGCTGACCATCCAAAATTTGGAAATGAAAACGAATAAAATCTGAAAAAATCGTAACAACCCCTTTTTGGGGGCCCATATTTTGCTTAAAGAATTTCTTTTACGTAGGGCGAGGCTGGTTGTATTCAGTTATTATAGTTCTCTTCTCAGAAGATAGAAATGGATAATTTTCGTACTGGAAGAAAATTTGCACATTAACTCCCTATGTATCTAAGGTTTAGGCAATTTTAGATTGAGGAATTCCTTGTTTGTAAACTACTCGAGGCAACATAAATTAATCGATGTATGACGATTTTATGAGATATTTACAGAGTATTTACTATGGAGGGATATGGCTTTATCTTTTTGAATGTATGTTATAGATTCACTTATAATATGTATTATTTCTGTCTTATACTAAAGAGTCTTTATATTATTCATTTTCAGCGCTAAGATGAGTAACAGAACTAGAACATAATCAAGTCAGTGTCTTTGGCTCACCACTTTCAGAACTTTCTCATTATGAGCTGCCAACAAAATGACAGGTTGGGAGATATATTCAGTATGTAAAAAACAATAAATACAAGAGGAATAAGGATGTTATTCCTTAAGTATCAAAGTCCCTTACTGAGATTTAGACAAAAAGCCAGATTTAGAGTTCAGCCGATCAAAAATGTTAAAACTAAATTGCTCTGATTGATGGAAGAAGCGTCTGTGGTATCAAATTAGGAATGAATGTCACTAAGAGGTTTATCTCATCATTGGGTCAAATAGTTGATATAGGAGGATGCCAGTGTGCTGATCTCTTGGATTGCAAGTGTGAAAAAAACATGAAAGTGCCACCTCCAGAGCATGAATTTTGTATTGACCAAAATACTGGGCGTCACGTAAAAATTGGAAGAGTGGATGTAAAAACAAGTCACATGATTAAAAATAAAGGAAAATCAGAGAAGATCGAATTAAGGAAAAACGAGAAGAAGAAGTCACAAAAGAGAGGATGGAAGAGAAAACTAAAATTTCAGACGAAACCTTAAATGAAGAAATCTCATCTTCTGACATTTCTGATGATGAATGGAAGAAAGTCTTTGCGAGAACAGAAAACAACACCATACCTATACCAACAATTACCATACAAGCAGATCGGTATTCTGTGTCAAATAGAGCTGCTTCTGCTGCTGTTTGTAGTGCAGCACTATTCCACTATGGTATTATAAATTGACAAGACCGCTCCCATGTAATTAACCATCACAAAGTTTGGAGGGCACGACAGAAGTTAAAGAGGAATTTCACCGAATCCAAATGTTTATGAGATGAGAAAATTACTTCTTTGTTTTTTGATGCTAGGAGAGACACGACACTAACTAAAAAGAAGAAAGGTAACAAATGGTATGGAGCAAAAGAAATTCAAGATCACTATGTGCTTGTAGGAGAACCTGGTAATATCTATTTAGATCATCTAACTATCGAACGAGAAAGAGGTGCAGGTATTGCAAACGTATTGATGAAATTTCTTGATGAAAATGATATTTAAAATAAAAACAGTCGGAACTGACAGCACGGCAACTAATACTGGGTTTAAGAATGGAGCCCTAAGAGGACTGGAATGTTAATTAAATCGTCTTTTATAGTGGATCATCTGCACCTTGAATTTAAATGAGCTTCCTTTGAGGCACCTATGCAAGAAATATATGGTCCAACAGATAGTGGAACTCTGTGGAAAGGACCACTTGGTAAAGCTTTAACCACCTGTGAACTCTACCAGTATCACCAAATGGCTTTCAATGTATTGCTAAAGGAGTTCCTCTTCCAGAAGTAGATGTGAATGAACTTAGTCGGGACCAAGATTACCTGTACAGAATTATTAGTGCTATTAGAAGTGGTGTAATTGACGATGATATCCTACATATTAAATCAGGGTCAATATCTCATGCTAGATGGCTCACCACTGCCAGCAGAATATGTCGACTTTATGTAGCAACAGAAAACCTAATAATGACTTGAAAGTCCTCACAGAGCTTGTCGTGTGTCATTATGGGCCCATCTGGTTTCATATTAAATTCTCTCTCTCTAAACATCCCCGGAACAGATCGATCTTCTGCAAATACTCCAATCTGCCCTGCCATGGCAAAGAATCAAAAGAAATTCCTACTGCACCAATCCTGAGAATGTCCTTTTGGCAATGCTGGAAGACGTTGATCAAAAGAACAGAAAATTAGCTATTGACAGAATCAAGAAGATCCAAGAAGATACTGTGTATGAGGAAGAGATACATGATTTAAGGAAGTTTATGGAAAAGAAACAAGAGATGGCTACATTCAGGCGGTACTAAAATCCTATGACTTCATGCCATCGTTTGAGACAAAGCATAATTTTAATGTATCGTTTTGACAAATAGTATGTATCAGTTAGATAATAAAAGTTGAACTCCTCACTTGTTTGTCATTATCTTTAAGTTTAAACTCAACTCTGATGTATTTAAAGGCACTTATAACAACAAACCAACAACTCTGATGGTGTATATATCTCATGCTCGAAATTTTTAAAGAAATGAGATTTTGAGCTCATAAAAGGGGCTGTTCCAAATTTTTCTCAGTAAAACTTTGTCCACCTTTGAAATATGTGTACTCAAGTGTACAAAACCTGAAATGTGCATATTGATTTGTTGAAATTTGTTTATTAATGCTATGGCCTAATATACATGGATTTAAATTAATTAATCCAAAGACTAGGAGTCAATATAGTTAACTTCCTATTTTATGAGCTGTGGCTTATATATTAGCCCTATGGCCCAATAAAAATTATCAAACTTCTGTGGCCCACCTAAAATTTGCCATGGCCAATTTTGGCCATGTGACCACAGGCTGGGAAGCGTTGATTTAAACAATGGTGTCCCCAAAACACACACGTTGGAAAAACATGGAAGGCAACTGGACCGGAAGTCACTCAAAGATAATACCCAAATCCTACCACATGCTCCAAATCGCCGACTCCACTGGGTTAGGAGATGGTGAATCAGACAGGGTTATGAATTTTTGTTGGCTGTTTTTGCATTTTAAGATATTGATGGCCTGTAACTTACGTTGAGAAGTCCACCGATGGAGGGTTCTCGGGAAACCACATCTATTCCAATTCGTTATTATTCAACATAAGGTTCAGCTCTTTAGAGTAAGAACCTAGGTTGGTTACATTTAGCATGTGAGCATGAAATATGCATGCCAATATGTTCAGTGACTCACCCTGTTTTAGTTCAATTATATTTTAGTGAGTTATATCTACTCCACTGCTACCTTTGCTACCTTTAATTTGATATTCTGTTTCTATTCCTCCCGTCTAAACTTTTCCTTCTTATTGTTTTCGAAGATTTCTCGGTTTTTAGGGCAAGCCATCGCTAAGATGCGGTGGTTTCCGTGGCAGTTTAAACATTTCTTGCTCTGTGAGCCGCATTTGAGCCACGTATGAGTTTTACTTCTACACTCAGAGCACCATTTGACATCTTTTATCAGGCAATCTCGTGTGACGTGCTTCCCTAAGGCAAGCAGTTGAAACACGCCTGAACACTTATGAAGTCTTCAGTTTTTATCTGGTCGGGGCTGATTTTTAAATGAAAAGTCAGAAGGCCGATCTCTTAGGCTTTTATCACCATATTGGTCTTCGTAAAGATAACCTTAAATACGTGAGTATATTCGGTGTTATTTCTTCGGTTGTTAAATTTAATTATTTCTTTCACCTTAGCCTAACTTTGAGCCCTTTCAATTTCCTACTTGGTCAATTTGGCGACAGTAAACTGTTTTTTGTGCATCGATTTGTAAAGGTCTTTTTGCCTCTAAGCCGAATACCTAATAAGAATACCTTAACAAGATGAAAACAATACTGCACGATGCCACTAACTTCAAGAGGCATAACGTGGAATCCCCAAAACGATTTAAAAACGACGCTCAACAAACTCAGAAAAATTTTACTGCCACTAATGCTGTGAAACTTCCCTTAATTGAAGGCAACTTTAGGATCGGTTATGCATACGGCAATGTGAAAACGCATAAGCCTGGCAATCCTCTACGCCCTATCCTAAGTAAAACTCCAAGTATGACTCAATACTTAGAAAAATCCCTCAACTCGATCATCGCACCATGTATCCCTTCAGACTACACGCTGCCTTCCTCTTTAACTCTTCTAGATATCCTTCAAACTTCTCTGCTGGCAGGCGTACTAGTCTCCATAGACTTGAAATCTTTATTCACAAATGTTCCTGCGGATGAAACCATTAAATTGATAATCAATGCTATTTATCACACCGAAAGCTCCTCACCTATCACCATCCCCGAAGACATATTGCGCCGGTAACTTCAAACGTGCATAAAAGAAGCCCCGTTCCACGGTCCCAACGGGCAAATATACACGCAAATCGATGGCGTTGCGATGGGGTGATCCTTCAGCGTCCTCTTTGCCAACTTTTACATGGGTGAAGTCGAGAACAAGATATTCAAAAGCAGTATAGCACCTAAAACCTTCCATCTATGCTATATTGACGACAGATAACCTCAACCAAGTTAATGCCCTAATGGAGGTTTTTAAGAGCAACTCATGTTTAAACTTAACCCACGAAACAAAAAACTAAGGATCCCTTCCTTTCCTTGATATTTTCATTAGTTCCCGTGAGTCCCAATTTATGTCCCAAGTGACTTTAAGGCTACAAATTAGGTTTATGTCTAAATGGTTCCTCTGAGTGTCCTGAGTGCTACATGAGATTCCTTATTAATGCCGTAGTCAACAGGTCCTTTTTCCATTCCTCCTCGTGGACGGCTATCTATCTCGAACTGAAGAGGCTTTCCCGCGTTCTAGTGAATAACGGCTACCCACAGGAATCTATCGACGCTGCTATAAAGGACAAAATGGACATGACCGCTGGTATTAGGGCTCACCTTACACCGAAGAATAAACCATCGACCTTTACTATAAATCCACTATGAACACAGGTTATCATGGAGACGAAATGGGTCTCAGAGCTATTTTACACGGAAACGTCACTCTAACCGACCTTAATCCAAGTATAACCTGATAATATATTACAAGACCAAGAGAACGAGTAGCTATATTATAAAGAACACTTCACTCCCTCCGACGAGAAAACTTCAGGAGACTAACGTCGTGTACGAATATTCGCTTGAAGTCGGTGACAGCGAACATCGCAATTCTAAGTACATTGGCGGTACCTCCACGACGCTGTCGAGGCGACTCACTATTCACCTACAAGATGATGCAATTAAGACACACCAACTCTAATGGCATCACTCTAACCTGTGAAATGCTTAACTGGAATACCTCCATCATTCTGCGACTCGAAAACAGCCGGAGACTGCGAATGGCCGAAGCCATATTACTCCGAATGAATAAACCAACAATTAACGTGCAGCTCTAGCCAGAGACCATCCTTCCGACAGCGCGGTGTTTTCATGGTGACCGTCACTAATACCAACTAACATTTTTCTTGAATGTCGATTTTATATCGCCCATGTTAAATTTTTTGCAGCGCTTACATTCGCATTTTGCAGTGCCTAAGTTTATGTTTCAAATTGTCACAGCACTTATGTTCTAAATTTTTACAGTGCTTAGGTTCAAAATATTTGCAGCGCTTATGTTTATTTTTTGCAGCGCCTATGTTCGATTTTATGCATATATATAGTGGAGCATCCTATACCTAAATCATTGTTGTTGGATAGCAGATGTTGGAGATTTTTCTACGAAAGATATTCAAACAGCAGTACATACCTTCCATTGGTTGAAGCGAGGCTCATCGTCTTCCTCCTGGAAAAGAAGATTTTGAAGAGACTGCGACTGATTGACAGGACTTAAACTGGAAACATTACAAGCACGATCCTCCCCATTGTGTTCACCCTATTTAGGGCGAGTCAGCTAGGGAAGCTAAGTCTCCATAGGAACCTTATTGAGCAGGAGCCATATCTGAACCGGGCGGTTAACTCAGCGCAGGCTGAAGCTTAGCCCAGGACGAATTAGTACCCGTGTGAGCGGCGGCCCTCAATTAAGGTGAGAGCAAAAACTGTTAGGATATGGTTAGGTAGGCAGGTAGGAAAACTGACATGCCTGCTGAATAAGCTGAAAAAATAACCGGATAAAACAGCATTTTTTAATCTACCTTAAGCCTTTCTCCCTCTCCTTTCTTTCTTTTTCTTCTCAGATGAAGAAAAACAAGAGACGGAAGATCGTATAACTTTAAAATGGACTCCACCAAACGGGTCCCTTTGCGCGGGATGAAAGGCGCAAAGGGAAGAACCATACTTGACACGAATGCAACACTCAAGAAAAAAAAACAAGGATTGCGGCGAAAAATCATCACACCATATCTATGTCATGCCAAATAAAAAGAGAAATCATGAATATGAAAAAGAAAGAGGAATCAAGAGCCGAAGAAGAAAGTCAAAACCTCACCTTTGCCAACGTCGCAAAAGCCACGGCAGAAAGGATACAACCAGCAAAGAACATTATAGAAATCAGACAGGGAGAATCGTTGAATATTTTGGCTTGCATTTTCCACGCCTATGAATTAAACATGGCGAACTCAAGATCATACAGAAAAGAACTAAATTTAATAATAAAGAATAACGGGCTAGACAAAATGTGGTTCTCCGAGACCTCCCCCACCCCCCTCCGAGCTGACATACTAAGTATACAATATAAACCTACAAAAGCAGGACAAGCACAAGAACAGCCGATGAGCAGGAACATAGAAAAAACTCCGGATCCCATACCAGTAGAGAAAAGAGATCTAAGGCTAGGGAAAAAGGCACAGTTGTACCAAGAAGAATGTGTCCAGGTAGACAACGATCGAGAGGAGACTAAGAAAATCCACAGGAATAGCTCAAGAAGAAAAAAGAGACGAATCCAAAACTGAAGAGAGCGAGGAAAAGGAAGAGGGAAATCAAGAATTTAGCTCAAGCTTCTTCGCCTCGGAAGAAAAACCCTCCCCACAAAACAGTAAAGAATTGATTCAGGGAATAAAAAAGCACACTACAAATAGAGGTACACAAAATAGTTACTAGCGGCAACCTGGATATCCCTAAAGACCTTTGGTGCACGCTATAAGAGGATGAATTCAAAAAGAGAAGAAGCGGAAGATCTAAATCACCAATAATATGGGAGTATTACAAAGCAGAGAGAAGATTAAACTTATTAGAAAAGGCTTATAAATAATGGACAACATTAGAAAAATTAAAATAATTTGCCATAACGTAGCAGGATGGAACGAGAAGTAGTTCTCCCTAAGTAAGCAATACGTATCTAAAGCAAGACCAAGAAAAAATCCTGTTAAATGAATTAAATATAAATCCGTAAACGAACAAAATCAAAATATTAATTATAACATAATAACAAAAACCACGAGTGATATAAACTATGTCGGTGTGGCGATAGTAATCGGAAAGGATGTAAGCTTCAAAAAACTCCAGGATGTGGACGAAGTGTACATGGCTTTGAGAACATCCACAAGGAATATCACCATTGCAACCGGATATCAACCCCCAAGAGGAGGGCCTTTTTGTCCCTACATAACTTTTTGGAAGTGTTTGGAGTAAATGATCAGGAAATTCTCTAGGGGGACCTAAATGCTCGAAGAAAATCATCGGGATATACTAGGTAGTTCAACAAGTCAGGAAGGCACTTAGACTTGCTACTGGAACGAGTAACAGTGGAACGACTAGGCCCATATTTTCTAACCTATTCTGGGGATAATAGGGTCACTAAACCAGACATAGTATTAGCAACACCAAACCTCCAATATAATTATCTAATAGAAAGAGGACCACCTTCAACAAGTGATCACGAAATGATGGTAATAGCGTTATCACTGGATCCCATACAAGTTAAATCAAGTACTAAGCGAAGAAGGGAAAAGAGACATAGATATCCCGCAAAACATAATAGTTAACAATAGAAGAAGTTTCAGGAGAGGGAAACCCAACTCTAGGGATGAACCGCCTCCAATATATAAGATCAGATGAGATTGCAAACCAATTGCACAATTTCAAAAGGAGAAAATCGTCAACAGACGGAAAATAAGACTTAAATTATTCTCATTGCTCCCTCCCTGAAGATGACCTGCCACGGTCGAAAGCCTCTCGGAATAAATTATGTCTTTTGTGAGTGTTTTTTCTCGCCTCACAAACCCAGTAAAAGAACTTTTAAGGAGAATTTTGGAGAGTACGAGTCAGAGTGAATAACGCTGCCATTAATGTAGACTTTAATAGTATATTAAAGTTGAGAAAGACACCAACAGCTCGGCCAGCAGCCCCAAGGCCGAGCTGGTGGTAACGATCAAGGAGGTGTTCGAAGATCTTGCCAGGGACAGGGTGAGGAACGCATGTGCTAGGTTTCGGAGCCGTCTTGAGGCCGTGGTGGAACCTGACGGTGGCTGCTTTGAGTAACCTGTTATCTTCCAGCTATAATCGAGTTTATATTTTTAAAATTCATAGAAAACGCTTTATTTTTGGCTGAGATATTGCGAGTATTTTCTTTTATGCAAACTGTTAAATTTATCCCGAGAGAGAGAGAGAGAGAAAGAGAGAGAGAGTATGTATGGTTGTTATCAGTTATCAAATTTCCTTCCCCCCAAAAAAATAAAGATAAATCTTACTGAGGGCGAATTAATCATCTTTTCCCCATCCATGAAACATACTAATTGTGTCGTCATTTGTAAGTAATTATTTCCCCCGAAAATGTTAAAACTTATAATTTTCACGAAATAATGGGAGTTGCCACGCTGGTAACGAATCAGTTCCGATGGTTTATACAGAGTAACAGTTTATTCATTCGTAAGGAATTATTTCCGCCGAAAAATTAAAAACTTAGAAAATTTGGCTCCTGAGTTAACTGGAGTTATCATGCAGGAAAAGAATCAGTTCCGCCCAACGCACCCAAGGAAAATTTATGAACACATGTGTTTTTAACACACACGCATTTAAAATAGCATCTGATATTTAAGGTTAGTAAGTAAATGTATATAAGGAAAAATTAACCTCAAAATAGGATCAAACTTAGAAAGACAACTCAATAGTAAAACAAAATTACCAAACATCAGCATTATAAAATTTAATATTAGGTTTTAAAAAAAAATTAACGTAACATAGTTCAACGGATGGCAAAAGCCACAGGGGAATATCAGAGGTCATCCGAGTCAGCACCCATCCCATAAACTGCATCAATAAGATTGCGTCCAAAGCACTGCTTCAAAAGGCATCGCCACCATGGCTTGTCATAAACTCAATCATGCACCTACAATACACAATATCAATAATATATACAATTTATACAAAAAATCCCCCTTCTCTCTCCAAAATCTGCATCCACAGAAACGAGGTTAAGACATCACCTAAAAAACAATAACGATATTACAATATATATCTCAGGCTCATTTCCTCTCTTCCGTCCTCTCCTTCCACTATATTCCCTCTCCATCCCCCCTTTCTCTCTCTCCGCAGTGAGGCACATCAAGCCTCCCTGAGTGCAAATCAGAGAAGCTCTGTCATTGGGTTGACGGGAACACTCTGATGGGGCATGGGAAAGTTGTTGGTGCACTTCCCCCTCGCTCCCTATTATTAGTCGTATTATTGGTTATTATTACTATTATTATTTAATATTATTATTATATTAGTATTTTTCATTATTATGCATTATAATTATTGTGTATTTTTATTGATTATTAATAGTATTTGTTTTAATTATTACGGCTATCCACTCAAACCTTTCTACTCGTACTTTGTTCCAGGAGGAGTGTTTCCACCTGGACAGAGTTCGGTCCGCTAGCCATGATGCCTTGGTACACTCTATGCCATGCTGGGAAACCCTATCACCATGGTATGTTAATAATAGATGATCACCCACCCTACTCGTTAGCGGACCCGCATATCTATATTTATCTTTATTACATACCCGTCTATCCCCTTCCCTACTTTCTATTCTATCTATAGAGTTTCTAGCTGTCCGGCGCACTTTCGTCCTCTTCTGGGTCCTTAGTCAAGTGGCGTGTACATCTGCTGCAAGGGCCGTAAGCCCTCTGGCTAAGGCGAGTATTTGGCACGGGGTGTGTTGAGCCGTAGACTTTGCGCACCTTCTTCCAGTACACATATAAATAAGGTGGTTACGCCGGCACCATCCTTTATGGTCAAAGCTCTAGAAAAATTTCGCCTAAATGGCGGGCAGGGTTGTCAAAGCCCGTGGACCGAGTATGCATAAATAACTACATTCCGGAATTTTTCAATCCTATGGACACTTTTCTCTTAACCTCTCAAAGCATTGGGCGGTCATCGTATTTACTTTCCATGCGACTTTATTTTAATAAACTCTCTGATGGCTACAATACATAGATAAGAATAATGGACGACAGCAGGCCCATGTAGTTCTGCCTCTAAGTGCGGCCTCGTACCCCTTAGGTATCGGGGAGGACGAAGTTAAACAAGACACACCTTCCAGGGGCTCCGCTCTCGCCCTTTCGATAAGAAAAGGCTTCCCCTTTGCCATCTTTGGAACCCCACTCGAGCAGCTCCACCTCTGAAAATGAGGTGCCACTCTGTGCTCTCAGGGGCTCCTTCAAGCCTCTCCCAAATCTACTTGTGTCACGGCTTTTCCTTCTTTTGAGGCACCCAAGGGCAACTCCATAACTCGACCAGTGTCAGTCCGCTTATTTTTATCACCGAGGACCAACAAGAAAACAGGCAGGCGGCCCAAAATAGACAGTTTCCTGTGGGGGCGAATCGCTCATGTAGATGTGCAAACCTTGGTCTACCCGAAGTATGTGTAAGTTGCTACAATACCGTACACGATAAGCCCCTATTGTGTATAGCCAAGTGTGTCAATTCCGCTTCTTCGAAGCAATGTGGTTCATATCTCCTGTGCATCGGAAATCCTGGCCGTTCAAGCAGAGGATCGTCTCTCATTTCGCAATGCGAAGGACTTGGTCCTGGCGCGCACAGCGCTGAATTCAAAATGAAGTTACCTGCGGATTTTGTGAAAATATGTCAAGAGAAACGGAATTAGGGATCCGATCGAGGGTGCTAAGCAGGTCGTTTTATATTTAATAACGAGGAAAAGGGGTCAGGAAATAAGAATAATTGGTTTAGAAATAGCAGGTTTAAAGATAGGTACATAGAGGCCAAAATGACCTGTTTTAAGGAGGCCGAACTAAGCAAAGGAGATAATGTGGATAAGGAGGACATAAAGAATCAGAATAGAGGGGTCAACAATCGAAGTATCAGTTCTGTGAGGAGTGGGTAACCGCATTAGTGTGTGTCCGCGGGCTCAAAAGGAAGAGAAGAAGAAAAGAGTAGTAACGGTAAGGGAAAAGTGTGAATCGAAAAAGCATCCTGGAAAAGAGTGACCAGCAAGGGCAGGCAAGACTTCATTTACGAAGAGAAGTTGGCAAGCAGCGAACGATAGTTTTGTGCATCCATGAAGCTTTTGGGGGATCCAGGTGTTTCGTTGACTGGTAGGAAGGATCTCGTTCGAGGTACCAGATGAAGTTTATACGGGATGGAAAATGATAAATGAATGGGTGAACGGGGTCGGAACAATCCGTTTAGCTAGCCTATATCTGAAGCTCGAGATTTCTGGGTTTGTGATTCCCCACCGGTTAAGGTGTCAGTTTAATACTAGGCAATGATATAGCTGGCAGCCGTGCAGTGCCAAAAGTGGAAGTTGAGAAAACACTATGTGAACATTTATCAGTTGTATATATTCAAGGAGTGATTTCTTCAGTTTGAGATAGGGTAAAAATCAACTAAAATAATAAAGTTTTCTGGAATAAACTAGTATTAGTAATGATCTTTGCATTTATTCCTTAAAAACAACGTTTAGTGATTGTAAAAGCAATCAAATCTGTCAAATCAATGTAATTGCTGGTGAAGAGATAAACCGTTTAGTTTCCAGCTTTAGTTCGGCAGAATAAAGAATTCCTTTTTATTTATCCGCTGTTCTCTACCAAGCAGCATGACACTTGATTTATAGAGGGATGCGATGCAACATTTAATTAGTAGGTTAGGTTACTAACGAAACTAGCCTGATGACGATGTATTCATATAGCTCCGCGATACCTTGTTTGATAACTAATGTAATCTTTTTTAAAAAAAATTTATTAAGTTTTAAATTTTTACTTAATGTTCGAAATAAATATTTAATTAAAATTGTATTTGGACAATTTTATTATTTTTACAACCTAACCTAATCATTTTATCTATTTATTAAAAAATGGTCCGCTTGCTTCCGTTGAGAAAATATTAAGAGAAAAATCTTCAGTTACAGATATTTGAGGTGTGTCGTAGAATAGACTCTCGACGATATACCATATATAACTATTCGTTGAGGGAACTATTCTTATATTTTGAGTGCGTGGTAAATCTGATTGACCAAGGTTATTTATCTTCAATATGCTTAAGAAGTGAAACTGGGCTCAAGGATAATAATATGGCTATCATTAATAAAATAGAGTTTTATTTATTAAACTATCAACAACACACAAAAAGAAAATGTTTACATAATCGGAGAATGGAAAGGGTCGTGGGAATATCTTACTAATCCGAGGATTAAGATTAGGAGAGATTTAAAAAGGTAAACAAATAAAAATTAAAGGGGGTGGAATGGTTTGTTAAACCATTTAAAGCACAGGGTAGGGTTGACGAAATGTTAGATAATTAAAGGTAATGCTCAGCTTACGTAATTACAAGTTGTTGTGCAGAGGAAGGCGACGCGAAGGACTCTTCGGTCCGCTGGCGAGTTCCAGCCGAAGGGGGATGGGAATTAAATTATCCTGACGTGACGTCTTGGGAATGAGAACCGTTTCTTGACGAACGGGCTTGAAGAAAAATGGCTGTTCTAACGTTGTTCTCTTCTGAACAACAGGGGGAGTGACAACCGTCTCTTGTCTACGAGCTCAAGGAACAATGGCGGTTCTAACGTTGTTCTCTTTCTGAACAACAAGGGGGGGGAGGGTGAGAACCGTCTCTTGTCAACGGGCTCAAAGAACAATGGCTGTTCAAACGTTGTTCTCTTTCTGAACAACAGGGGGGCCTTGTGGACTTGACGTCTTGAAGGCTCGAGCCTTGGAACTCGAGGGATATTGTCCTCTTCTGGACAAAAATAGTGGATCTCGAGGTAGAGGGCCCCTGGTGCACGAGGTGAGACCGGATCAGCGTGATGTCTCGCGAAGATAATCTGGATCTAATCTGATATAATCGGGAAAGTTTCCATATTATTATTCGGAGCCATCCCCTTGGCGTAGGGGACAATGGAGTGGGGGCCTTGAGGGACTGCCCCAGCCGTGCATTGGAGCATACCTTATCTGCCCATAAGCCTAACTCAATCTGGCGAGATCGACGCATGGGGCGAAACGGATGGGGGGGGAGTGAACCCCTTTTGGTTAAATATTGACTCAGGTGGCGATAAGGCGCCCGGCTTCGACGTGAAGATGCACGTGGGTAGCAACGTGTTTCTAAACAACATGTGATAGCGGTTGAATTTAAGCGGCCTCAGACCGTTCTATCACACCCCTCCATTCCGGGGAAAGTTGTCACTTCGAAAAAAAGGAGAGAAGGGACAACGATAGAGCTCCGTTATGGAGGACTTGCTTTCTTGCAACGACCGTACCTTCATGCACCTAGCTAGTATTACCTCAATACATATGATTATTTTGATCTTTTGATTATAGGGGAAACTAACCTTTAATACAAACTTAACCATAAAAGAGACATAGAGCAATGAAATGATATAAAATTAGTACATATGGGATAAAATAATTTATACGTAATTTAATGGGTACAAATATATATACATACGAGAAAAAAAATAGACATTGAGCCACAAAATTCAGACATTAGATAATTAACTAATTATATTACAGGAGAATCTAATTTAAGTCGTACAAGACGGTATATACATACATGGAGATCCTAATCCTACGAATTACAATTAATCTACACTATTTGGTAACGCATTCCTACTGAGTGCGTCAGCGACCTGATTATCGGAACCTTTTATATAATTTATCTTAAATTGGTACTCTTGCAAGAGTAAACTCCAGCGCATAATTCGGCCGTTAGAGTGTCGTACATTCCGAATATAGGGCAACGGGCGGTGCTCAGTTCCTATCTGAAATTCTTTTCCTATCAAGTACATTTTAAACCTGTCAATAACCCAGATAATTGCTAGAGCTTCCTTCTCTATAGTGGCATATCTCTTTTCGCGTGGTAATAATTAGCGACTAGCATATGAAACTGGATGACTCTTTCCGTCATCCTCATATTGAAGGAGTACACCTCCAATGCCCTCGTTGCTCGCGTCGGTCTTAATTTCAAAGGGTTTTTACGGGTTGGGCAACCTTAAAATGGGGGCAGAAATGAGCTTACTCTTGAGCTGATTAAAATGGGAAACAGCGACATCATTCCAACGTAGAAGATCGGGGGAATTCTTTTTTAAAAGGGAGCTGAGGGGCACCGAAATTGCAGTGAAATTCGGGGCTTAATCGCCGATAGTAAGAAGCTGATCCTAGGAATGATCTCAATTGCTTCTTAGTATTCAGGAGGGGCATGTTGGCGATTGCCTTAATCTTGTCCTCCTGTGGACCTAACTGGCTTTGTCCTATTTTGAAACCCAAGTATTTTATGGTTTCGTAGGCAAAATGGCATTTGCTGGGGGCAATGGTGAGGCCATTTTTGCGCAGTCGCTCGAAGAGAGCTAATAGGGTGGTTAAATGGTGACTCCATTCACGAGTAGCGACGTAGACGTTATCGAAGTAAAAGGATACATTCGAAAGTCCATCTAACAACCTTCTCATGAGACGGTTATAGTTGCTACAAGTGGCAACAAGGCCAAAAGGAAGGCGCTCAAATTGCATTAAGCCTTTCTCCGTTGAAAAGGCGGTATATGCTTTCACATCAGCCCGGAGGAGAATTTGATAATACGCCTTGCACAAATCGAGTTCTGAGATGAACTTGGCGTTTTCAAAAAGGTGGAGGTTTTGGTCTACCAACGGGATGGGCTCGACGTTGAACACAGTTACCGAATTTAACCTCCGGAAGTCGATGCACATCCGATAAGAGCCATCGGGTTTCTTGACTATGACGATTGGGGAACAATAACTAGAGGTGGACGGTTCTATTATGTCTAAACTAATTAAATTATTTACTTCGGCGTTAAAAGCTTGGCGTAAATGAATCAGCATGAGATAAGGTTTTGAACGGACGGGTTCTAAGGTTGTTAATTTAATATCATGCTCGAAACTAGTAGCGCATCCAGGCTTCTCTGAAATAACGTTGTCGAACTCACATAATAATTCTTGTAGCTGACTCTTTTGATGTGGTGTCAGCTGCGCGTCGAGATCCAGGTCAGAGGGTTCAAAAGACTCGCATGGCAGGGAAGGAAGAGAGTAATTGGCATCAGGTTGGATGCACACTGTCTGTATGATATTAAGGGACTCCGCGGGGTAATTCTCTTCAAGCGCCGATGTTTCGTCCAGTGCTACGAACGTATCTCCATGGGCGCGTTGGTGGTACTTTTTTTCTTTGGGTCCACGGACAGTCTCCGTGTCCTTGTTTTGGGCCTTATCCCATAAGGGTGTTAGTACGTCACACTCCTTTTGTGCCGACCTAAAGTCCTGGTTAGGGGGCTCCGAGAATTCGGACAGTATCGGGGTTGTGAGGGGGACGTGCTCCTGGGCTTCTTTCTTAGCTCGGCCTCGAGGAAGAGCGGCCTGGGACTCAGGGTCAGAACTTACTTGAGGGCTCTGTCCTATTAGTACGCAACAGAATTGTATGGGTGCTGAAATGACTTCAGCCCAGCCATTATAATACTGACACTGCAGGTAACATCTAACGACGGGGAATCGGTTCGCCCGCCCAAGGTAGTCATGTACCAACGCAAATTTTTCGTGGTTAGCGTCCACTGGGGGGAGGAGCTCGTTGGACACGATGAAACACGTGCACCTTGTGTCCCTGACGAGAGTCGATACACGGCAGCCGTTCACGCTGCCCTCCTCAAATTTCAAAGTTCCCGGTGAACTTTTATCAAAAATAAAATTTACTTGGTGGCCTAACGGAGGGGGAGAAGTTGCTGCTTGGGTCTGCACCACCGGGAAAGCCGGGGTGGCAATAATCTGGTGAACTTGGTGGGCTGGTCCGCTTTTAAGCCTAGAATTTTGGGAGCAATTCCAGCTCATGTGGTTCTCTACACTGCAGGTGAAGCATATGATTGGTCGCTTCGGGAAAAGTGATGGAGGAGAAATCTTAACGGGAGGTTTGGTGTCCCGTTGTTGGTTTTGGGGAAAGAAGTTTTGGGGTTTTACAGGGCTCGGAAACTTCGTCGGCTTTCCTGGGAAGGGGCAAGAATCCTTCTTTCTTTCCTAGTAGGGGGATTGGTGAGAAGTTCGATTCTCTTTTGGGTATAAATTATGGTTTGCGGCATAGACATCCGCTTCTTCGGTACACTCTTTAAAGGTCTGGCACCGACGATCCTTGACGAACGCGCGAACTTCCGTAGGGAGAGACGCCAAAAATTGATCCTGCAACACGAAGTCTGTTAAGGACTCGTAGTTAGGATCAACCTTTAAGAATTCTAACCAGAATTTAAAATTCCTCTGAAGAATGTATCCGAATTGACGGAACGTCTGTCCAAGTTTAATACGACCTCCTCGAAATTCTTGTCGGTAGAAATCGGGAGTCATATTATGAGCGGCCAATAACTCAGCTTTTAAGGTGCTGTAGTTAATTGTACATTCAGATGGTAAAGATATGAAAATCTCGCGCAATTTACAATTTAACAGGGAAAGTAATCTTGCTACACCTTCAGCCTCCAGATCCATGTTATTGATCTCGAGGATGTTTTTCGAAGTGGGATAAAAATGCTCCGAAATCCTCTCCATCCCTGAAATTGGGGAGCTTAAGTGGGAGATTGATCGGGGCTTCTGAACGTGAACTGGCTGATTGTATTTCAGCTTCTACACGAGCCATTTTAATCTGATGGTAAAGCTCAGCTTGTCTTTTCCGTTCGTCTCTTTCTCTTTCTTCTCGTTGGAATTCTCTTTCTTCTCGTTGGATTTCTCTTTCTATTTCCGTTCGTTGCTCCTTTTGAACGTACTCAATCAATTCTCTTCCGGAAAGTCCCAGGGATTCTCCTTGCGCTCTGAAGATTTCGACATGAGTCATATTTGCACTTCGGTGCGCAATAGTCACCCAACTAAATTCTTGCAATAAGAATTATGCCTTCTAGAGAGTTAGCCTACCTAAATATGGGCACTGACCTATTCGTGATTGGTTTCTCGATCTAGATAACCAATGACTAAAATCACACACACAAAAAAAAAACAAATTATTATAACAGTTCCTTGAGCTACTCCAGCTTCTTAAGTTTCAAAACAAAGGGGTAGCCATCGTTAAAACAAAAGGGAACTACTATACTCTATTCTTATAACGAAAACACTATGTTTTACTTGACTGAGACCAGTGTTTGCAAAGATATAGCGTTAAACCTTACACACTTAAAACCAAACTTAAATAGTATATATATATATATATATATATATATATATATATATACAGTGGCGGCAACAAAAAAAGTGACATTGAATATTGGCAACAGAAATCGATACACAAAATCGCTTTCACTATTTTACTTGCCAACAATCCAATGAAAATGTGCGGAGCTTATGCCGCAAGTGGACGACTCTCCTGGGCTAAGACAACAGAACTGCGCTCTATTGGAACTCAGTGTCTCGTTTGAGCTCGTACAACTAGGTTTTAGTATATGGCACTCCAGCGTGCTGATTATCTGCATTCGTGCCTACATTTGACGTGCTATAACTTCTGTGCAAGTGGATACAATGGGGTGGAAAAAGCTTTCTATGACAGAGAAAAGCCGTGCCTCGACCCTATTAGAGCAGGAAAAGTCTTTTATTGATGTAGCAGCAGATTTAGTAACCTCAAAAATACGATTCATCGCCTAAAACGTGCAGCTGAGTTATTGCCACCAGGTACCATACCAAAGAGGAAGGAGGGCATTGGTGCAGCTAGGAAGACATCTCCAAGGACTGATAATATCCTAAGGCGTAAAGTGATGTCAGACCCTTCTGTAACCTCCGCTTCAATCAAGAAAAAACACCCAGACCTCCTCCAGAACGTTGCCCTCAGGACCATCAGTCATCGCTTACAGAAGGACTTAGGCCTACCGTCTCGCCGCGCTGCCAAGAAGCCACTTCTTACCAAGGCTATGAAGATGGAAAGGCTCAATTTTTGCAAGACCTATAAACATTGGACAGCTGCCCATTGGAAGAAGGTCATGTTCAGTGATGAGAGCACCTTTAGGCTGGTCAGAGGAGAGTCAAAGATCGTGCGTCGTCCCAGCACTGTGTCTCGGGATGACCCGAAATATACCGTGAAAACTGTGAAGCACCCTGATAGTGTGATGGTGTGGGGTGCCTTTAGTATAAAAAAGGGCAGAGGAGGTCTGTACTTCCTTGCCAAGAATGTAGCCATGAGGGGGACTAACTATCTTGAAGTTTTGAGGCAGCACATGCTGCCATTTTGGGAAATTCATCAGTGTGAATTTTTCATGTATGATGGTGCCCCTGCTCACAGGTCCCAGTTAGTAAAAAGGTTCTTCAATGATAATAATATTAGTGTTTTGGAGTGGCCTGGTAATTTCCTGGACCTAAATCCTATTGAGAATGCTTGGAATCTGATGAAATCCAAAGTTCAAGAGACAGCACCCGGCAGCATCAAGGACCTGATAGAATCACTGAAGCAGATCTGGGTTACGATCGACCCCAACTACTTCGCAAACCTCACTGAATCAATGCCCAATCGACTCAGGATGGTCATCAAGTGCAAGGGCAACATGACCAAGTAATAACTTTCATGAAATATTCATAATAAAATATGTAAGTTACATTTTTCTGTTTTATTTTCCCCGAATTGTCACATGTCACTTTTTTTGTTGCCGCCACTGTATATATATATATATATATATATGTCGTAGAATAGACTCTCGACGATATACCATATATAACTATTTGTTGAGGGAACTATTCTTATATTTCGAGTGCGTGCTAAATCTGATTGACCGAGGTTATTTATCTTCAATATGCTTAAGAAGTGGAACTGGGCTCAGAGATAATAATATGGCTATCATTAATAAAATAGAGTTTTATTAATTAAACTATCAACAACACACAAAAAGAAAATGTTTACATAAACGGCGAATGGAAAGACGCGTGGGAATATCTGACTAATCCGAGGATTAAGATTAGGAGAGATTTAAAAAGGTAAACAAATGAAAATTAAAGGGGGTGGAATGGTTGGCTAAACCATTTAAAGCACAGGGTTGGGTTGACGAAAGGTTAGACAATCAAAAGTAATGCTCACCTTACGTAATTACAAGTTGTTGTGCAGAGGAAGGCGACGCGAAGGACTCTTCGGTCCGCTGGCGAGTTCCAGCCGAAGGGGGGGGGGGGATTAAATTATCCTGAAACGTCAAGCCCGTTTCTTGACGAACGGGCTTGAAGAAAAATGGCTGTTCTAACGTTGTTCTCTTCTGAACAACAGGGGTGGGTGGGGAACCATTTCTTGTCTACGAGCTCAAGGAACAAAGGCGCTTCTAACGTTGTTCTCTTTCTGAACAACAAAGGGGGAGGGTGAGAACCGTCTCTTGTCAACGGGCTCAAAGAACAATGGCTGTTCTAACGTTGTTCTCTTTCTGAACAACAGGAGGGGGAGGGTGAGAACCATTTCTTTTCAACGGGCTCAAAGAACAATGGCTGTTCTAACGTTGTTCTCTTTCGGAACAACAGGGGGGCCTTGTAGACTTGACGTCTTGAAGGCTTGAACCTTGGGCACTCGAGGGATATTGTCCTCGTCTGGACAACAATAGTGGATCTCGAGGTAGAGGGCCCCTGGTGCAAAAGGTGAGACCGGATCGGCGTGATGTCTCGCGAAGATAATCTGGATCTGATCTGATCTAATCGGGTAAGTTTCCATATAAATAGTCGGAGCCATCCCCTTGGCTTAGGGGAAAATGGATTAGGGGCTTCGAGGGACTGCCCCAGCTGCGCCTTGAAACATACCTTTTCTGCCCATAAGCCTAACTTAATCTTGCGAGATCGACGCATTGCGCGAAACGGGGATGGGGGATTAACCTCCTTGGTTAAATATTGACTCAGGTGGCGATAAGGCGCCCGGCTTCGACGCGAAGATGCATGTGGGTAGCAACGTGTTTTTAAACAACATGTGATAGCGGTTGAATTTAAGCGGCCTCAGACCGTTCTATCACAAGGTGTATTTTCTTGCCTTTTTATTTATGAGGAGCGCATTTTTCAGGTGATTCTTAATGTTTATTGTAATGTTGATGCTGCGTGTGATAAGTTTACACACATGGTTATGTCGTATCATAGTTAGGATTCAATTTGCCTATCAACGCTTATGTCTTTGTTATTTTCCTCATACACTTTCTTTGTCTCATTTTAGGAAGCTCATTTTGTTAAGGAGGCAGAACTTCAACAATCTCAGGTTTCCGAGTTGTAGTCTAATTTAAGCTTTTTGGCAAATTATAGTGTTTATGCGCATGACTTCTCTGGTCTCAAGACATCATAATTATTAGAAACCTTAAATTTAGGACTTTATTGTACATTTATGCTTAATTTACATTTTTTGTGGTCGTGAAGAAGTTTGTTTTCCCTTTCAAAGTATGTCTCTTTTTGAGGATTACGTTCAGGGATTACTTCTTCCAGGTTTTCATCTGAGCTTCTGAAGTATTAGTATAAATATTGATCAAATTTAAAATTAGGGGGGGTTTTTTTCTTAGAAAGTAACAGTTCTTCACAGATCCGTTTAATTCGTATTAAGATTATGATTAATTGGTTGATATGATAAAATCTCCGAATCTTATATATAGATTCTTAGTGTAGTTAAGGGCCTCTGTAGCTCATTCTATTTATACAATTCCTTCGAGTTATGGCTTTATCCCTTAAGGTTTGACATACCGGGTATTGCAAATATCATGTTACACTCATTATGAGGCTCTCAACAGAGGACACAATGATAGTTTTGATGTAGTTAGACACGTTTTTATTTTTTTGACATATAATTTTGTGTTTAATTTGTAATATTAATCAATGCGGCCGCTTTCGGCGAAGAGCACGCGCTCTAGGCGAGACCTGAAGGCCGCGCACACATTGCGGACGAAGTCCTTCATTATGCTAACCCAAATATGGTTTGCGGAGGACATCAGCACGACGACATTACTGTGGCGGGCGTTGCACGCTTGCACTTGGCATGCGCCTACACGCTGTAGTTAAGGGGATTTAGGTCCGGCGACTGCGATGGCCAAGAGTCCTTTGACCAGAAGTTCATGTTCGATTCCAACCACTCTTGCACGGCCTTGGCCGTGTGGAGCGTGGCACCTTCCTGCTGAAAGACGTATTCCGCTTGCTCGTGATGTTTCTCAGCTGGAATCGGCCACGGTGAACCTGTAAATGGTTTCGAACCAGACCGGTGACATATTTTAGCCATTCGGCACAGAGGCTCTGTGCTTGGCTGTGGACACGTTGTGGATCTCGGAGACGTCCGGGCCGAAACTTACCACGTGGTCATTCTGGTTGTTTTATGACCGGATGGCCGTGAAGGATTTTCTCGCATACAGCCGGTGAGTAGAGGCCTTTGTACTCACCACAAGCTCTTGACGCCAAGATTTTCTTTTTCTTCGTGAATGCATTTGGAAGTGCTTAGGAGCACTCATGGACGTAGGAGGCATGGGGCGGGGAGGGGGAAACTGCCCCTTCCTCCCTGGATTCGAGAATCTGCTTAAATTCGGGCATTCGAGAGAAGAGAAAATTCTATAATATTGTTGTAGAATAGACTCTCGACGATATACCATATATAACTATTCGTTGAGGGAACTATTCTTATATTTCGAGTGCGTGGTTATCTGGTTGACCGATGTTATTTATCTTCAATATGCTTAAGAAGTGGAACTGAGCTCAAGGATAATAATATCGTTATCATTAATAAAATAGAGTTTTATTAATTAAACTATCAACAACGCACAAAACGGAAAATGTTTACATAAACGGAGAATGGAAAGGGTCGTGGGAAATATCTGACTAATCCAAGGATTAAGATTAGGAGAGATTTAAAAAGGTAAACAAATAAAAATTAAAGGGATGGGATGGTTTGCTAAACCATTTAAAGCACAGGGTTGGGTTGACGAAAGGTTAGACAATCAAAAGTAATGCTCACCTTACGTAATTACAAGTTGTTGTGCAGAGGAAGGCGACGGGAAGGAATCTTCGGTCCGCTGGCGAGTTCCAGCCGAAGGGGGGGATTAAATTATCCTGACGTGACGTCTTGGGAATGAGAACCGTTTCTTGACGAACGGGCTTGAAGAACAATGGCTGTTCTAAAGTTGTTCTCTTCTGAACAACAGGGGGGTCAGAACCGTCTTTTGCCTACCGGCTCAAAGAACAATGGCTGTTCTAACGTTGTTCTCTTTCTGAACAACAGGGGGAGGAGGGGAAGAACCGTCTCTTGTTAACGGGCTCAAAGAACAATGGCTGTTCTAACGTTGTTCTCTCTCTGAACAACAGGGGGGGAGGGTGAGAACCGTCTCTTGTCAACGGGCTCAAAGAACAATGGCTGTTCTAACGTTGTTCTCTTTCGGAACAACAGGGGGGCCTTGTGGACTTGGCGTCTTGAAGGCTCGAACCTTGGCACTCGAGGGATATTGTCCTCTTCTGGACAATAATGGTGGATCTTGAGGTAGAGGGCCCCTGGTGCACAAGGTGAGACCGGATCAGCGTGATGTCTCACGAAGATAATCTGGATCTGATCTGATCTAATCGGTAAAGTTTCCATATAAATAGTCGGAGCCATCCCCTTGGCGTACAGGACAATGGAGTGGGGGCTTCGATGGACTGCCCCAGCCGCGCCTTGGAACATACCTTATCTGCCCATAAGCCTAACTCAATCTGGCGAGATCGACGCATGAGGCGAAACGGATGGGGGAGGGGTGAACCCCTTTTGGTTAAATATTGACTCAGGTGGCGATAAGGCGCGCGGCATCGACGCGAAGATGCACGTGGGTAGCAACGTGTTTCTAAACAACATGTGATAGCGGTTGAATTTAAGCAGCCTCATGCCGTTTTATCACAAATATAAAAAATGACAGGAATAAGAAAAAAATATGATAAACTTGTATTTGTAGCCAGGTAATAAATAATCGTATATGAAAAATTATGATTATCATTTAGAGTCTCCCTATTCGATTACAAAAATCATCCTACTCAATTCATTTTCTTTGAATACCAGGCAATGGTTTCGCTATTTCTCCCTGCGCTTCGCTACTAAGATTAAAATTTCAAATTTCAAAAAAGCAGCCATGGTTAAATTTTTATAAATTTTCTAAACTTCGCAAATTATAATAATTTTAAAAAGGAAATTTAAACTAAATTTCCCCCCTTTCAAAATATCACGTTGCTAAAATATAGATTTATAGAAGATATATAAAAATAAATTTCCTGAACTTCACCATTTGTAATTCTTTGGGTTTTAAAAAATTTAAAAAATTTCGATACTTATATTTATTTCTGAACTTCACCATTTTGTTTTTTGATATTATAAAAGAATTATTAGAAATAACTTTGATAAAAAAATATAAGTCATAACCAAACTAAGATGAAATTATTATTCAAATATTAAAAAAAATCCCTTTCTTAAATTATAGTTAGTGATGATGATGAATACAAAACTTGGTTTTCTCGCCTGGCGATGGTGGAGGGAAACTCCAACTGTAAATATATCTCCCACAATCTGCTTCTACACAGGTAGTGTTTAGACCTCCGCATCCAGGGGCTATTTACCGGCTATTTATGTAATTTTCTAACATTTCAACAATTCAATTAGCATAATAAATAATCATTTATGTGTTTGGTATGTAGAAATAGGAAGATAATTTATGAAAAATCGTAATTTTACCCGTATATTTATGGTTCCCTTGTCAAGGTAAAACATGTTTACGATCGAGGAAAAAAAAGTTAAAGGAACCAAGCCACTTCCGTTTATTGTCTTTTGTATGGCAGGAAACTTTTCTCGTGCTTATCTTAGGGATTTCATGGTGTAATGATGTATTTATACGAAAGTTTAATATAAGATAGGCTTTCATTTAGACATGTAATAGCTTTATCAGAGACATCATGTTTCCGATCATGGGAAAGAAGTTAGGTAATTTTCTGTAAGTGGCCAATGTATGGTTAAACCTGAGATTCATTTATTACTTCTTTGTTATTATTTACTTATATAGTAGGAAGTTACTACTGGACATATAAGTAATTCTTTTTTTTCTAGTTTCTGTACATTTTTCACTGTTGTTAATTTGTTCCTTGCATATATAATTATCCACTAGTTATGTTTTAGCTATAAGATAAATATTTGTAATTTACTGGTACAAATGTTATTTTTCACAGGTCCAGATGTGTTTAACCATTAAACCAGGAGACTCTATCTAACTAGACTATATCACCTCAGTCATTCAGTGTGATTTTTGTACACTACATCTACTTCAGCATAAATATCGATAAATATATATGCTCATATATGCTCAATTTTTAAAATATAATATATCATTAACCTCCTTCCTATTCATGACAATTTTTAAATGCAAGATACTTTCAATCTTCCATTTTAAGATGCACAAAACGTAATTTAGATACCTTTTGAAGTTTTCATACACTTTACAAATATAACAACATGGCCAATAAAAACGAATAAGAGTGTAAAGAAATATATATATATATATATATATATATATATATATATATATATATATATATATATATGATGAAAATTAATGCAATATCGCAAGAAAAGATGAGGAATTAAACCACATTCTCCTAAGACAATTTAATTCAGAACAGTTTCGGTGTATCTCACACCCTTTTTCAACTGACACTGGGCAGAAAATATAATAGAAATGCATATAAGCATAACACAAGATCCCCTCTTTTTTCCTCCAATCCCCTACTTGTGGCTAATCTGAGGGGGGGGAAGGCCTAAACATATTGAAGGGCTGGCATTTTACTATTTTGTTTATTTGCGATCTTATTACAGGATTAAAAGAAAATTGACCCTCAGATAGATTTAAATTAGGAACTGACGATATCAAGCTCGATTTTACGATTCTTCTCTTAACATAGTTAGCCGATTTAAATAACATTTTACTCTCATTGAAATCGATCGTATGATTCTTGTCTCTAACATGGCAAAATATTCCACTGCTTTCGCTGCCCACTCTAATATCTCTTTTGTGTTCATACAATCTCTTGTCTAGATTTCTCCCCGTTTCCCCTATATAAACTTTATGGCAATCGATGCATGGTATTGCATATACTCCTATGTTAATATGTTCTTTGGGTTTCCTGGCAATCATCAATTGGTTTAAGGAATTATGCTATTTAAATAAACTTAAATTTAATAACAACATTGTTATAACCAAATCTGATAAAACGAATCAGTTAGTCATTTTGGACAAACATAGTTATAATGATAAACTAAATGAACTTCTTAATGATGTGAACACATATGAAAAGCTACAAAGTGATCCGCTCAATAACAAAACAAGCAATTTCAACAACAAATTGAAGAAAATATTGAAAAGCGCAGATTTAATTAAACAATTCAGGAGTACGAACCCTTCACTTCCCTATATGTATGGGCTCCAAAAGACCCACAAAGAGGGATGCACCTTACGTTCAATCATTTCCAATATTAATTCTCCCACTTATAAGCTCTCCAAATGGCTCGCCAAGCATTTATCTCCAGGAGTCGGAAGAATCTCATCTGCACACATTATGAACACTCAAGATTTCGTTGACCGCCTCAACCACTGGCAATTACCGGATGGAAAACTTGTGAGCTTTGATGTAAACTCTTTGTTTACCAAAGTTCCGGTTGACCAAACCATGGGCCTTCTGCGGGAAATCATGCCTAGACTTAATTTAGATCTTCCCATTTCTACGAGTAAATTTATCGATTTAGTTGAATTATGTCTCTCTGCCAATGTGTTTCGAGTAAACAATGAGTTTTATAGACAAATATTTGGCCTTAGCATGGGAAATAGTTTATCTCCGATATTGGCATGTCTCTTCATGGAATATTTTGAGACTGAACTCCTTCCCACAATTTCTCCCCCTAACTTTATATGGTTAAGGTAAATTAACGATGTATTTTCTGTATGGCCTAATGGCCATGATTTTGATACCTTTTTTAATAATTTGAATAATTTGCATGTCTCCATCAAATTTAAATATTAATGGGAATATGATAATAGAATACCCTTTTTAGATGTCCTCATTAATAAAGATCACCATGAATTAAAACTTGACGTGTATAGGAAACCAACCCACTCGAATGCCTATATACAGTATTTTTGTTTCACAATAATACTGTTAAAAAATCGGTAATTTCTAACCTTTTCCTTAGAGCATACAAAATATGTCATCCTTCCTATTTAGATGAAGAAATTGTTATTATCAGGACGATTTTTTTCTAATTTGTATTTCCCCGATTGGTTCATATCGTCTGCCCATTTTGCAGCTAGGAAAACATTCTATGGTAATAAGCCTTTCCGCACTAATGACTTCAACAAATGTATAACATTGCCATTTAATAATAAATTAAATAGTTTAGAGGACATATTTGGAAAAGCGGGTATTAATCTAGCCTTTAAATATAATAATTCCTTAAACCAATTGATGATTGCCAGGAAACCAAAAGAACATATTAACATAGGAGTATATGCAATACCATGCAACGATTGCCATAAAGTTTATATAGGGAAAACGGGGAGAAATCTAGATAAGAGATTGTATGAACACAAAAGAGATATTAGAGTGGGCAGCGGAAGCAGTGGAATATTTTGCCATGTTAGAGACAAGAATCATACGATCGATTTCAATGGAAGTAAAATGGTATTTAAATCGGCTAACTATGTTAAGAGAAGAATCGTAGAATCGAGCTTGATATCGTCAGTTCCTAATTTAAATCTATCTGAGGGTCAATTTTCTTTTAATCCTGTAATAAGAAAGCAAATAAACAAAATAGTAAAATGTCAGCCTTTCAATATGGTTAGGCCTAACCCCCCCTCAGATTAGACACAAGTAGGGGATTGGGGAAAAAAGAGGGGATCTTTCACGATCTGACCTTGTGTTATGCTTATATGCACTTCTCTTATATTTTCTATCCAGTGTCAGTTGAAAAAGGGGGTGAGATACACCGAAACTGTTCTGAATTAAATTGTCTTCGGAGAATGTGGTTTAATTCCTCATATATATATATATATATATATATATATATATATATATATATATATATATATATATATATATATATATATATATATGTATAACTGAATCACGAAAATAAGGAACGTGAGGAATTTATGAATAACGTTACAGCCACGAGGAAAATGAAACAACGGAGAACTGCGAGGCCTTTCGACTAATAGTCCTTTACTAAGCAAAAATCCTGACAACTATACCTGCAACATCTTGTTGAGCAGAGAGGTCATTTTGGTGCTTGAGAAAACTTAAAACCTACCTTAGATCTACTATGAGCCAGGATAGGCTCTCAAAATTAGGACTTCTCTCCATTGAAAGAAGTCATGTCAACAGGGTAGACATTAACACTACTGTGGAGGTATTTGCCAGATGAAAGGAAAGGGACAAATTGTTCTAATTTATCTCCAAATACGCTATAACATGTATCAGTGTAATACAGATTTGCATCTGTATTTGTATATCTTTTCTACATGTAGTTGGTGATCTGTTATTTATGTCATATATCATGAAAAATAATTTTAAAATAATCTGTGTTGATACTATGTTGTGTTATAAGTTGGGTAAGATTTTAAAAGTTGCTCCTGAATTTTATTGTATTTGAGTTTTTTGGTATTTTAAAACACACATAAGATGATGTATGCATGAATACTCTAAATGAAGAATAAAATAGTAGCTACGTGGTTTTGCTAGATTTCTTTAACTTCGTACCTACTGTACATAATTTAACAGTTGTTTGGTGCTTATTACACAAATATATGGCAATTTTAAATAAACTCTGAGGGTTTCTGAAATTCGGGCAAATTTGGTATTGCCCCCCCCCCCCTCTATAAACCCCACCTCCTACGCCTATGCGAGCACCTTTGATCGCTTTTCTCACAACCAATCGGTTGACAACTTAAGGTCGGCTAGAACGAGGTCAATCTTCGAAGTCCTTTCCCCTTCGTTAGCCTTCCGCGACTCTGCGCGCTCATCCGGCTGAGGTTGAGCCACTTGTAGATGTCTGACTTATTATAGTCCACGCGGAAGAGAGCAGATATCTGATTCTTTTCACTTCCACCTCGACAAATCGCACAATTGAAAAGACGTTTTAATGGCACATGCTGGAAAAGTAGAACATTAAAAAGATATAAAAACGAGTGTAACAGATTTTTTGCAAAACGCTGTAGCTATTAATTACGGAACTGTACTAAATTACAGGAAAGAGTTATTTGGATATTCCAGTTTATTTTTTTTTATATAATGATATGTGCTCTCATTATTGCATAACTTCTTGGAATTTACGGTGCCCAGTGGAATTGTATGGACGTGGCTTGTTCTGGGTCCTGCATCCAGATGCATACGACGGGTTATATAATCTGAACGTAGATCAGTGTAATTGAAATTTTATAGTTTACCAACCACGCACCATTTTTTTGTGCAGAAATAGAGGATCTATACGGTCTACGATAATAGTTTGATACGATTTAACTTGGGGAAAGGTCGCACCATTAGAAAAGTCCTACTGTTACTCAGTTTTAGGTTTTCTGTAGTATAAGGACAAGGATGAAGTAACAAGGAGTAACAAGGAAAGTAAGTACCCTAGGAGACCATACGGTCCATTCAAAGAGAGTACCTTTGGACTAGCAATTGAGCGGGCACATGGCTGCTCAATTGTTTTGCGTCCATAAACGGCCACTTTTCAAGACTTTGTCTAGTCTTGACTTGAACTGGTCAACAGATTCACTGTTGACAACTTCCACTGGAAGTGCGTTCCACTTACCGCAGATACTGTAGGTGAAAAAGTTTCCACACAGATTGCGGTTGTAACGCTTCAGTTCAAGTTTAAAGCCGTGATTGCGCGTTCTGTTCTCACTCAGTGTGAAAATATCCCGGTAGTCAACATTGTCGAACCCTCGAAGTATTTTAAAGACTTCGATGAGCTGACCACGCAGTCTACGGGTTTCCAGTGAGAACAGATCTAACTCCCTTAGTCTATCCTCATAACTTTTATGTCGGATAGAGGGAATCAGCTTGGTTGCCCTGGCTTGTACGCGTTCCAATCTCGCGATGTCCTTTCGCAATGAAGGACTCCAAAATTGTACGGCATACTCCAGGTGCGGTCGGACAAGTGAGTTGTACAGGCACAGTACAATCTCCTGGTTCTGATAACCAAACTGGCGCTTAATATAGCCTAGCATCCTTTGGGCCTTTTTCTCCGCCTCAATGCACTGTTTCGAGAACTTGAAGTCACTAGTGATTGTTACACCCAAGTCCTTCTCAGTGTCACTCGATTCAATAGCAGTGCCCTTAAGGATATACTGGGATTGGGGGTGTCTGTGGCCGATATGCATCACTTTGCATTTGCCCACGTTAAAAGGCATTTGCCACGTGTCCGACCACTCCCCAATCTTCCCAAGATCTTCCTGCAGGCGGGCAGTATTTCCATCATTTGCAACGTTCATACCAAGCTTGGTATCGTCGGCAAATTTGGAAATCTTCGCAACCATGTCACCGTCCATGTCGTTGACGTAGATGATGAATAGTAGTGGTCCCAGGACAGAACCTTGAGGCACCCCGCTAGTAACGGGCACCCACTCAGAAGACTGTCCATTTAGCACCACCCGTTGCCGTCTGCCACTTAGCCAGTTCTCGATCCAGCCGGCTACCTTTCCGTCTATGCCAAGCGCTCGCACTTTCCGGAGAAGGAGGCGGCGGTGTGGTACCTTATCAAAGGCTTTCTGAAAGTCTAGGTAGACCACATCCACCGCCTTGTCCCGATCGTGCTCGCTGAAAACGAAGTGGAAGAATTCTACAAGGTTCGTCAGGCATGACCTTTGCCCTCGGAAGCCGTGCTGGGAACTCCTCAGTAGCAGGTTTGACTCTAAATACGACGTCACTTTGTCCACCATGATGCTTTCCATGAGTTTACCGACTATCGAAGTCAGACTGATTGGTCGGTAGTTCGACGGTTGGTTACGGTCTCCTTTCTTGAAGATCGGAGTCACCTCCGCCTCACGCCAGTCTCTAGGAACGCATTTGGTCCGGATTGACATGTTAAAGATAGCGCACAGATGTCGTGATACTTCATCGCACACTTCCTTCAACACCTTGGATAGAAACCCGTCCGGTCCAGGGGACTTATTCATCTTTAGGTCAGCGATCTTTTTCTTTATTTCTCCTTCAGTGAAGTCCATTGCCTCCAGCTTTTCCCCCGAGTAGGAATCCGTGGGCTGGGGAATGGGACCACACTCTTCAGTAAACACTGAAGAGAAGTAGTCGTTGAGGAGGTTAGCATTTTCTGCATCTGAATGCTTTAATGTCCCTTCCTCATTCCTCAAAGGGCCAATCCTTCGACGGATTGGTTTACGGCTGTTCACATATCCAAAAAACTCCTTGGGATTCTCTTTACAGAGTCTCGCCACTCGGAGTTCCTCAGACCGCTTAGCCGCATATATGCTGGACTTCACTCTTCTGGATAGCCTCCGGTATTCGTCAAAGTCACCCGAGATCTTTGATTGCCGGTACACATTCCTCTTCTCCCTAAGCAGTTGCCCGATTTCTCGATTAAACCACTTTGGTTGAACAGAGGACCGACGGGGGCATTTCAGAGGGATGAAACGCGATTGAAGACTCATGAATGTGGTTTTAAAACTGATCCAAGAGTCTTCAACAGCCTCGCACTCTTCTAGCCTCGCGTCAGTCAGTCCCACGCGTAGACCTGCAAAGTCTGCTCTTCTCAAATCGAGTTTCCTTGATTTACTAGTTGCAGGCTCTGCCTTGGGGACTTTGACTACGAATCTAATTATTCGGTGGTCACTGCCACCGAGCTCTTCGCAAACAGAGAGGTCCTCAACGATGTCATCCTCAGAGGTGAAAACCAAGTCGAGGATATTGTCTCCTCTCGTTGGCTCTCTCGCCCATTGAGTGAGGAACTCGTTGTTCGTGAACTCCAGGAGTAGTGCGTTCTCGCCACAGGGTTGTCTGGTTTCCCAGTCAACTTGTGTGTTGAAATCACCCATGACGATACACACTTTGTCTTCGACAAGTTCTCCTAGTAGCTGGTACAGATCTCTGTCCTTTTCAACGAGTTGGGCAGGAGGTCTATAAAGCACCAGGGTCCTGTATTTGGCAGGACCTATCTCTAGGTCAACACCTAGTAGTTCATGGTCGGATACGATGTTGCAATCCGTCGAGTTGAGAGTATCCTTGACATACAACATCACACCGCCACCCTCTCTGTCTGGCCTATCTTTCTGGAAGAGCTGGTAACCGGGAATCGTGAATTCACCTTCAAAATCACGGCTTGAGGTTTTAATCCACGTCTCCGTTATGGCCACCATCTTAGGTTCCTCTGTTGCTACGAGGCCACGGAGCTCAAGAAACTTATTCCTGATTGACCTCGCGTTGAACAGGAGAACTTTGAGGGAGTCCCCCAGTGTAGGACTCCCTACGCTCTTCCGTTTCCAGGCTTCTTTTGTGTGGCAGTACCCCTCTTTGCCACATCTAAGAACGTCGTTCCAGGAGTGACACGGGCATACTGTCTTATGTCCGCCTCACTCTGGGTCGGACGCTCCTCTGCGTCCGCTCTACGACATCCTGGATTAAGTTACAGAGTACAGCCTTTCCCTTGAATGAAAGGTGCACTCCGTCCCTTTGGTAAAGGTCGTTTCGACCGTAAAAGGTGCGGTAAGGGTCCAGAAAGAAGACCCCTTCCGCCGTACAGAGGTCGGACAGGCGCTGGTTCAGGGTCACGTTCCTAGAGTGAGCTGTCCGGCTAGGACCTCTTCTTGGGAGCATCCCTACAACGACCCGTTTGCGAGTTCTCAATCCACAGTCGTCCACGGCTCCCATGACCCTGTTGAGAATTTTCTCGCTGGGGCCGACTTTGCCTCCTCGGAGGTAGAGGTCATTCCCACTCACCATCAGGGCAACGACTGAATTCTCGGAGTTCTGAGATTTCTCAGCCTCTACCCTGATGTGGTGGTTTCCCCGTCCTGGCTGGCAGGATACCTCCACACTAGTGCGAAGGCGGGCCGCTAGCAGGGGCTGCAAACCTTGTGCTTGGGAGTCGCCCACGAGGGTAACCCTCGGACATTTCCGTGCAGAGGTTTGAGGCTTTCCTTGCGGAAGCGAACTCTTGGTTCGCTCTTTCTTCTCCATCTTATTTTTCTTGTTCTTCTTTTTCTTATTCGTCTCTTCCCCCTTATCTTCCTTTGTTACATACTCTTCTGTTTTTCTCTTTTCTTCCTCTGCTTCAACTTTCTCTTTTTCAGCTTCTACTTTATCTTCTGTTTCAACTTTCTCTTCTTCCTGTTTCTTTCCCTTCCTTTCCCTTTTCTTTGAGGGTTTATCCATAGCATGCGGACCTAGCTCTGGGGGTAATACTGCAGATGCAGTGTTTAGTACAGGGCTTGACGTTAGCTCTGCTATTCTCACCTCAAGCCTGCGAATCAGTCCGGCGTGTTCTAATTCGAGGCTGCTTATTTTTTCCTCCAACTTCCTGGATCTTTCCTCGGAAACCCTGCATGTTTCCTTTAGCTCCTTGATTTGGCCGTTTAAAATACAGTCGGTGCAGGAACTGGCCGGGTGGCATTTCGAAAAACACCCCTCCGGAAAGTCCACGCACCACTTATCTATGTGGCATATTGCGCACGTGTATTTTAGAGCTCCTGGTCCTTTCTTGCCGGTCATTCTGAACACTTTCTCTCTTTAAATACTTTGCGACCAATCAATGATAAAAAAGGGGGGGTGGTGAGTTCTCCCCGCGTGAGTCGCTCCCACCTATCGATCGGAGACGTTTCGGATCTTTCAGAAGGCACGCTCCATGTGCTGCTGTTCGTCCGACCAGGTCGTCAAGCCTCGGCGTGCCGTGGCTCCCAACCAAGCAGCACAGACGGTCCCCAATGGGGCCATCGATTTGTCACCAGGTGAACAACAACGAAACACGCCCCTTACTAAACTCCTACTAGTTCCCTTCACAACGGCCAGGATCTCGGAGCAGCGTTCAATGGATATCCCGCCCCACCAAGAGACTCGACCCAAGGCTTTTTATTGGCCTGGCAACCAACCTGGGAACAAAGGGCCGTCACCTCGGACCGATGCTACCAGAGGCACCCGTCAACGGGCACTGGGAACGGTCAATAATTACGCGCCAGGGAAGGAGTTAACGGGGCACTACCCTCATCCCATTCATCGTGCCCCAACGCCTAGGACACCTCTAGTCCTAGTCTCTCGCAACCAGTGAACGTCGATTGGCGTTGTTTATAGAGGTTCCAAAGCCTCTCTTCTGACGCGTGAGGTAGCTGCCAGGTCCTTATATGTAGATAGAGGGAAAAAAGGGAAAGAGTGACATGATAGGAGTAGGCTTTTTTTTCTTTTTTTTTTGTATAAGTGGGAGAGATAGGATAAAAGTTAAAAAGGAGAAGGATAGAGGAGAAAAAGGAATGAATGACGCACTTAGTCTGGAACCTGGTTTGCGACCAAATCGACAAGGGAAGTCCTACCAGGGGTACCCATAAGAGGTATCCCCGCCGACATAGCTCGAAAAGTCAAAGGTACACACAAGCTCTCTTCCCGCGACAGGTTTCTGTTTTAAGAAATCTCAACACCCTTCTCTTGCCTTTGTTGAATATATAAAGGCAACTAAAAGATAGTGGAACATTTAAAAATGGTGCAAAAGACGATTCGAGAGAAACTACTAATTTCTCTTGTGTCACTGTTGTAGGGATAGCGTGCCGCTTTTCCAGGCTTCAGTTGTAGCAGGGCCACTACTTTTGCTATACCCTCTACCACCTTGTGGCGTGGCAGGTGTCTGGCTAAACGAAGACGATACTGCTAACCAAGTGCTAAAGTCTAAGATTTAAATAATTCCACTTCTAACTTTGCAGACGGAGCCACTGCAAATACTAGTTTGATAGTTCATTTAGTGACTAGTGATACTTTTCCTACTAGATCGCATTCGATGCTTGTTCTTTATATGTCAGAATTGAGTGAACGTAAAGCCAGAAGCATTAAAATTGTTCATTCAGATGCACTGCCACGAGTGGAGTAGGGAAACAGCTTTCTTGGCCGAGCGTCAACTTTTGTAACATATTTACGAATGACACAAATTGGTCATGGCAGGAGGACTGCATTCAATCGGAATAGGATCTGTGAGGATGGGTAGGATCTTAGAAAATTCTTTACTCTTTTTGTCAGGGCAGTCCCGGTCCAAAGATAATTCATAAGAAAATGGTAGTGTGTATTACACCAATGCTGACAGTAATAACAAATAAATTTTTACAAGGAAAAAGTTGATAGGAGAGGTGGTGGAGGTCATGTTTTACTGCAAATACTACCCAAGTCCTTTCGAAGCTAACGTTTTAGAAATCGGAACTCCAGATATAATATGCACGCAACATAACGTTTTATTTTATTGTATGCTATAGGGCTAAATCTCATAATGACGCCAACGACAACGCGATGTTTAAATCTCCTCCAAGTCTTATAATACTAAATAATACCCAAGTCCAGTCCTAGAGGGCGATTTTAATTATCCTAACATTATTTTTATCATCTAAATAGGACTTTTCAAGGTTTGATTTATTCAATTTTATGAATCATAACTTCCTTCTTGGAAAAGTGGCTCGAGTTACACATGAAAATACCATATTTTCTCTTGATTTATCAAATAAAGAATATTTAATAAATGTATTTTGCACTGTAGTACCTCTTGATGACAGTAACCATAATTCGATTCGATTTTAAATTCATAATATTATCCAATCCCAAATTACCATAATAATTTCCAATTTTCGTAGCTCCGACTTTTTTAAACTTATATTTACGATGAAAGAGATTGCAAAAGAACTCTATTTTCGAGCAAAATGAGGTAAGAACATTGTTATAACCTTTTCTAAACACACATACAAGTGGATGAAGAAGTTCTACTAAGGAGAGAAAATCACAAACCAAGTTAACAAAAAAAATTGTCGAATAAACCCGGAAAATAATAGAGAAAATAAAAATTACCTATAGTTCTGCTAGAGAATCTAATGAAGAACGATATATAGCTGAATGCACTGAACTAAAACAAAGCATAAAAAATATGTCAGAGAAACACAACGAAATTGAGAGAATTTCCTAGCGCAGGGTGGCAAATAGAATCCAAAGGTTTTTACTAATATGTAAAACACAAAAACTAACAGGCGACACTAGTGGTCCATTGAAAACCTCTAGTGGAATCCTAGCCAACTTTAACAAAGTTATGGTCGAAATACTTAAAGATAATTTTTCTTCCCCTTTTACTGAAGAATCTTTGAAGATATTCCTATTGTTAAGCTACGGATGGGATATCATTAGAGTTCTATACTAAATTATATATCAGTCACCGAGGAAGTAGTTGGTTTTTACATAGATAAATTTAAATTACCAAATCATATGAGTCGTACATGCTTTATTTTAGCCATCTTAAATATGTGATAAACATCATTTTTAGACCACTAACTATTTATTTAATATATCACTAATCGAAGAATTAGTATTAGAAATATTCAACTTAGTTATAGCAAATCGCATTTTTAAAATGGGCGATCGTTACTGCGCAATAAACTATATGCTAGTTAGTCTAAGATATCCTTGGTTATTAAACTACTTGAATCAAGAGTCACAGAGAAAATAGTTGAACATCTCAATATCCATTAACTAATTCGAGACAATACGGTTTTTGAAAACAACAAATCGTGCCTTACTAACTTGCATGAGTTTTATCATAAAATAGCTTAAGCATATGACTCAAACCGAGCAGTAGAAGGGCACTGACTGGCTTACGGCAAGAAAAGAACAGTAATTAACGGGGATTCAATCGGGGTGGAAGGTATTATCTAGCAGAGTTCTACAAAGATCTCTACTAGGATTTCTATTTATAATGTATGTTAAAGATATAGAATAACTTTTGTGTTCAATCTCGAAATTTGCTTATGATATAAAAATAGGGGATAAGTTGTTATATTTCTAACCGAGATAAAATTATAAAAAAACACAAGTGAGAGATGAGGCTCAAAACAGACAAGTGGAATGATTTACATATCGGATAAGGAAATGAAAAATCTAGCTATCCCATGTTACTAACATCATTGCGTAAAGTGTACGCTGAAAAAGATTCAAGAATTTTCATCATCGCAGAATGAAAACTTCTAAACGAGAAATGTTTCGGCGTAGTAAAAGAACAGTAAGTTCTTAGGTTTCGTCTATAGGAGTTTTTCCTACAAGTCCAAATTAAAATTGTGTCCCCAAAGCTCCTCCTAAAGGCTTGCGATAAATTGTCACTGCATTTGTTTGTTTTATGGTTGTAAAGGGTTTTGTTTGATGTCCAAAGTTTAGCAGTTACCTCATGTGCGCATAGGTTTAGCTAATATATTTATTTTGTGACTGTGTGCGGTATTCATTGTGAGAGTACTGCGATAAGTGAATTAATCACAAGTTAAGTTGTTTTTCTTATCTGTTTTACTCTATTTACAGATTGCCTGTGCCCTTGCTGATGACCGCCACATAGGATGTAAAAACTAAATAAAAATTTGAACGTTTTATCCCATTTTTTTGTTGTCTTTAGGTTGCCATATTTTCTTTATATATAAACGAAAGTCTAAATATCAGGGCAGTTTTACGCGCGTGCGGCTTTTTGAAATCCACGTGTTCTGAACTTTGGTGTGTTTTTGGAACCGACCTTTTGGCAAGGTAGTCACTCTATTATTTCAGGAACAAATGATATATCGGGTAAACCCCAAAATGATGCATTTTTTAAAAAAATAATATCTCATTAACCTCCTTCCTATTCATGACAATTTTTAAATGCAAGATACTTTCAATCTTCCATTTTCGGATGCAAAAAACGGAATTTAGATACCTTTTATAGCTTTCATACACTTTACAAATATAACAACATGGGTAATAAAAACGAATAAGAGTGTAAAGAAATAAATAATCAGAAATTTATATATATATATTTTATATATATATATATATATATATATATATATATATATATATATATATATATGGAGAAGTGATACACAGAAAAAAGAGAGAAGAGATCCTACTGGAGGTGACCCCGAGAAAAGCAGAGACAAAAACCATTGCTAGGCAAGGACTCGAACCTCAAACCTCTGGTTATTTAGACTAGTGCTCTACCGACTGAGCTAAAGGGACACATAAACCTAAGCCATGACAACACATTTCATCAATTTAACTTTTTCGTTCGCACCTTCAAAGACCACCGCCCAAATTAAACCGTGCGTGTAAGGATGGAGAAGATATAATTGGAAAAGCACGACATCCCTCCTTTGAGAGACCGAAAGCTATCAGATTTTGGTTGGCGCGCAAACTAGCACGCCCCCCTCCCCAAGCTTAAACCCTTGATACCAGCATGTGTGGAGAAGTGATACGGCGGAACAAGAGAGAGCAGAGATCCTACTGGAAGTGACCCCGAGAAAAGCAAAGAGAAAAAAAACTTGAACCTCAGACCTCTGGTGTCTAGACCAGTGCTTTACCGATTGAGCTAACAGGACTCGTAAACCATATATATGGAGAGAGGGGAAAAAAGGAAAAAAACAAAATAACGAACGCATTCACTTCACTAATGATATCCCCCATAAACTCAACACTCGTTAATCCCGTGGGTCAGCGATAAACTAGCTACATACTCGTAGGTAAGAAAAATGAATGAACATGCACATATATTTAATCAAAGAATTTTTAAAGTTTCATAAAAATAAAGTTATTTACCTCAATGTGACCTTTGTATTCAATTAAAGTGTTAAATTTATTGATATAAAATGCTTCCGAAGGCTTACAAATGTCTTCCTTGAACTTTTTAATAATTTTTAGCCGATGCGAATATGGGGTAATAACTGCATTCAAATAACTGATGGTTGTTCAACGGGACATTTTTCAGGACCTCCGAGCTCTGTTGATTGCTCAGAGAACAGTTCTACTTGAAAACTTCAGTCCCTGCCTATCCCTTGAAAGATTTCACGCATAGTGGATCCATGGAAACGTAGGTCACTAAAACTTTATGAAAATAAAAAATAAATCTTAAAGGTTGACCACTTATAATGGGAATCTGCCAAAGCTTATAAAGGTATTATCTCTTTCTGTTTCGGAGGCTCACAAAAGTAGAATACGCACAACTTTCATGAACCTGCCGAAGTATCAAGTTAGGAATCACGAAATGTTATAGACTTCAGTGAAAGGCTTCTACCTACTATTCTGATCAACGATATATTTCAAGGAAAGTTGAGGCTATTAATTCCAATTGACTTTCGTCTACCCTCCAATTTTCTTACTGATTGACGATCCTCGAATCTTAGCTTAATAGCACTTACAATAACATTCTCGTCTCACAATCACTAAACGATTTTTCATGCCATGTTACCCACCGTCATTGTAGCCTTTTTCTGAGAAAGCACTTTACCGACCAACTTCGACAATACACTAATATACTATCTCCTAATAATCTTAATTATTTTTTTTACTTGAAGGGGCTTCCTTATTTCAAGTGTATCCTTGAATGTATTGAATTTATTGGTTTTCAGCGAATCAATTTTAATGAAACCTCTCCCAGCTTCTCTACACAATATGGCAACAGTAATGTTATGTTTTCATTTCTCGTCGCAAATTATTCCCTTTTCTCCCTCCCTACGCTAAATCAGAACACGCGTTTATTACTGGCTGATGGCCTCTTGGTCTCCATAAATAATATCATCCCCTTTCTTTCTGTCACTAGACTTCGCCCCTTAACATAACCGCGCATTCATTTTATTCCCGCTTTTCCGGTCAAACTTACCTTTCCTCTATCTCTTTACAATCCAAACCCTCGCTGAGTAGGATGCATATGCGTCCATCCTCGGTCAAATCCACTTTATCCTCAAAACTACTTTATTGTCTAAGACGGATTACTTTGTTTAGATGTGTGTATTAAGTTAATCCAAGGACGGTTTAGTCTTGCGTTTATAGCTAAGTAATTGTTACGCCAGGCTCACAGCTTTATCAATTTCAGCGAATTCGCATATAAATTTTGACTGCTTATCTGCTATATTAATTTTTTCCAAGAGTATCTGAGCAATTATTATTCCAATTCTCACTGGATAGCAATGAAAATTAGCATTTATATAGAATAACACGATTAGTGCAGCTAAAAAAATTAGAATGTAAAAAATCATTCAATTTACAAAGTAAACTTTCATATATTCTATATTCATTCCACGTAAAATGAAATATTTCAAGCCTTTATTTGTTTTATGGGGTGTGATTATGCTTTATCTCATGAAAATTAGAAATCTGCATAGTATTTCAAATTACAAGAATATTTCATAAGATCGATCAAAAAAAGATTTTCAATATAGAAATGTTAAACTTTTGAAAAATATGTATATTTATTGAGTGAATAGTTAGTTGGGGCTATTTTACCACGAATTACTTCATTAAATTGGCGTTGCATGGGAATGGTCAACTTGTGGCACTCCTAAAGAGTTATTGCGGCCAAATTTGCTTTGCTAGTGACCTTCAGCTTTTCTGTATTTTTGTGGTGCGTGTTTCTCATCTTCGTTTTGAAAACATCCCATAGATTCTTTATGGTATTTGGGTCAGGAGAGACAGCTAGCCAATAAGCCAGAATAATATCATAGTTAGCAAACTAATTTAGTACTTCATAGTTTCGGTACTGTGGGCATAATTAAGTGTTGCTGGAAAAAATACATATCATATCTAGAAATTTTTTCGGCACATGGCAGCATGAAGTTATCTAAAATTTTCTCGTATACGGCAACGTTAACTTTGGATTTGATAAATCACAGTGGACTGGCACAAGCGATGACAGGGCACCCCAAGTCATCGGAGACTGCAGAAATTTAACACTGGTATTCAAACAACTTGGATTCTGAGACACAACTCTTCCTTCACACCCGAGACCTTGTTTTCAAATGACATGCAAAATTTACTTTTACCCTAAAAGAAGAATTTGGACCACTGAGTAACAGTCTAGCTCCTTTTCTCCTTAACACAGGTAAGACACTTCTAACGTTGTCTTTAATTCAGAAGTTGCTTGATATTTGGAATGTGACAGTGGAAGACGTCCTTGCGTGGAGGTGATTGATTAACTCACACGAGCCTTAGTCCACTGCTTGTTGAGCCGTTCTAAGTTCCTTGAATTGATTTTCTTGACTATCTTTTCAAGACTACGATCATTCCGTTTGCTCAGTTACCTCTTCCTACCACACTTTCCCCTTCCAGTCGAGTTTACATTATTATGCTACAATGAATAAAGCATTTTGAACTAAGATCCTCTTCAGCAATGACCATCTCTGGCTTACCCTCGTTGTTAAGGGTGTTGATGATCATCTTCTGGACACACCTGATTGTGGTTGCGTGTACTGAAATAGACCGAGAGATACGCTTTTTATTCTGTTCGAATAGTAATTTACTCAAACTCGAAATTAAATATTCTAATAATTGGAGATACTTGATTTCTGATTTTCATGATCTACAGGGCATAATTATCAATATTAAAAGATTAAAAGCTTGAAATATTTCACCATTCGTGGTATGAATATAGAAAATATAAAAGTTATTTTTTCTTAGATAAATTACCAAATTAAATTACAATTTTCCTCGATATTCGCATTTTTTCACTGCAGTAGTACAGTATGTTTCTCCTTGACATCGATGCCTGCATTTAGTTTAAAAGACACGCTTTCAAAGAGGTTGTTTATCTGTGACAATTATAAAGACAAGAATATTATTTAAATATTTTGGTATGGCTATTCTCAGTCCACTCCTTATCATTAATATTTATCAAACGAGGGTCCTCTTAACAGACATTGGATCCCAAAATGAACTTTAAGAAAGTTTAAATCGTAGAAAAATCGATAAGAAATTGAATAATGAAATATCTAATTCGCTTTATGCGGGGAGCCTGTAAACAGCAGCTACTTGCATTTTTAAAGTAATTGCATTAAGTTCTATAGTAATTAACTCCGTAGTTCTAATTCAATATTCATCGAGCTTAATGACATTAAATTTCACCTTTCCATATTAATTAAAGCACATCCCCGCCAATTCTTCCGTTTGGGTCTATATTGAAGACATTGAAATCAGACATTCTGACTGTACTTAAAATTTTGAGTTATAAATTGAACCTAATTTTTTTTATACCGTAATTAAATCAAATGTTTCCTTATATAAGTAAGAGATAAGAGGTCTTTTTATTTTTATTATGAGGCTACGCTTATTAGAATTGATGTATTTAAGCTTGCTTTTTAAGAGTCCATTATCGATTGTAGAGGCATTAAACCATTTCATTATCTCATAGTAGGCTTCCAAAATTGCTTTTCAGCAGAATGCGCATTGCATCGCCCTGGATGATTTGAATCTGTATACTTCAGAGTGTTTGGGGGAGGTTAGTTCATCTAACTGGGTTGTTATAAATTACTATCATTCAATAATATGGTTACAAAGAAGTTATTCATCTGGAACTCACTTGAATAATTTACAAAAATTGATATCCATCTGTTCGCCATATTGGCGAATAGGTTGGTTGAAGTAAATTGGTTTTGAGGACTTCAAAGAATCGCATGAATCCGGAGATGTGCGCCAGCAATTAGGAACCTGCATTTCTGCATTTTTCAAATTAATCTACATTATTTAGCCACTTGTTCCTCTGTTGCATAATCAACGCAATATGTATTTTTTGAAAGTTCTTCACCCCCACCGCGATCGTAAGTTCGGAGCGTTTGAGCTGAAGCTGTTCTACAGCAGCAAATATCACCTCTACTCCAAATTTCCTACTCCCAATTCCTTAGTGAAGTGCTTCCAAATGCAATCCTAGTTTTCAATTGTTTTTTTTTAACCGGGGAAACGTCTTATTCATGGATAAATTAAAACTCTGGCTTGGTAAAGTCACACGGCATTCCGAACTGATACAATTCCAATCTCTTTCTATTCCCCAACAGGACCACCTCGGATATATTTTTATACAGAACTTTGGTCTTCGAAATGGATTTATTTCTATTTGAAATTTGATAGTTATTTAGCATATCTTGGTCATGCTTTATCCCTGTATTTTTTTATATTAAGTGCTATATTTCTGGCTTAAAAGCTTCCATTTATCGTTCACGTATTTTTTTTATTTTTAAGAAGAAAAACGGCGTTATTCCCATTACTCCATTTGTGACGGAGTTCTTTGTTGGAGAAAGTCTTGCAGAGAGAACACGTATGTATCATGACTGGCATTGTAAAAATAAGGTTTAATAATATCAGATCGAGAGCGCACTCACTGAGGGGAGCTGTTTTATGGCCTTATTGCACGAGAAATTCCTTCACAATGAGAGAAGAAAACATAGAGGAGTTCAGGGTAAAATAAATAAAAGATATTCAGACTACTTTAAATTTATGCAAAACACGTTACTTCGAAATGTGATACTTAAGCTTATTTATAAAAAAATACTATAAAGAAAATTTTAGTTTACAAATTTAAAGAATTGTTAAAAACAGGCGAGCACATGTGATCACAAAACACGAACAAAAAGAATATCAACAAAAAACAACAACACATTCATACTTAAGACCCGCAAAAACACTTATCTACTCAAGGCCAGTGCCCCGCTCCCCCAAGAAAAAGAATAGAGCAAATGATCAGCATTGGCCAAGGCAAACTACTTCAACAAATTAACTTTATTATCATCATCATCATCATCACTAACTCTTTAATTTAAGAAGGGGATTTTTAGGAGTATTTGAATAATATTTTCATCTTAGTTTGGTTATGATTTATATATTTTTTTATCGAAGTTATTTCTAAGAATTCTTTTATAATATCAAAAAACAAAATGGTGAAGCCATTGCCTGGTTTATTTTATATTTAAAGATCCTACCAATAGCAAGGGGAAGATAATAGTGCGTTCCCTATAGCTAATGGTGCACACTTATTTAAATATATCACGAAGATTTATGACATTTTCTCAAATGCTAATGTAGGACTACTTATAATACCTTTCTACACATACAAGGCAATGGCTTCGCCACTTTCTCCTACGGGGGGAGCTTGCGCTTCGCTACTAAGATTAAAATTTAAAATCGAAAAAAAGCAGCTATGGTTAAATTTTTATAAATTTTCTAAACTTCGCCAATTATAATAATTTTAAAAAGGAACTCCAAACTAAATTTTCCCCCCTTTCAAAATATCACGTTGCTAAAATATAGTTATAGAAGAAGATATATAAAAATAAATTTCATGAACTTCACCATTTGTAATTCTTTGGGTTTTAAAAATTCACAAAATTTCGATACTTATATTTATTTCTGAACTTCACCATTTTTTCTATATTATAAAAGAATTATTAAAAATAACTGCTAAAAAAACACGTCATTTGTCCACTAAGGAATTTTTTTTCCCCCATCTTCCAAAATCCCGATATACAATTATAGAGTTAGTGATAATGATGATAATGTAAAAAAAAAATCATACATTTTAAAAGAAAAATACTCTGTTTAGGTCGAAGTCTATGTGTATACACTTATCTCCATGTATACCTAAGATTCATACAATTTTCAGTTTACATATAAGTCTCGGCGGTGGCTGGTCGATGAGCGTTGAAATATTAAAAAAAATACTCGTAAAGTTCCTCTGGGCCTATCATACCCTCGAGCGAAACATTCACGTCACAGGGAAGAATACGAAACATTTTCACACCAGCTATCACGTGTTACTCGTAAAATGGGAAGTATACTACAAGGGGAATGGCACGTTACCCCTCCCGGTACCTGGACGAGCGGGATCGCTACCGCTTGTCCCTTGTACTCTGGACGAGTTCGTGCGCACAGACTTGCAGACTATATGACTTTTTGGAGGAGGTTGGCCTGTTCCACTTTATTTTACTCTCTTTGTTGTAGGTCGCATCTTCCTGCGCTGGGGGGAGGGGGGCTACCGTTGACGCCGGAGCGCGCTTCATTTTTGTTGCTTTTTGTTATCTTGTTATTTAGCCTTTGTTTCTGTTTTTTATCTTTGTTATTTGTTTTTTTGCGTGTTTTTACTTGTTTCTTTTAATCTAGCCTAGTATAAGGCTGTAGCGTGATTACGGCGACATCTTCCCTAGTAGGCAGTGGCCAGATAGATTCCTATAATTAAAAAAAACAGGGGAATGTAAAAAGAATATATAATTCACCTTCACCGATGCTCTTTTTTTATTGAACTAATCGTTGGCATCGTATTTAAAATAAAATTCTACTATACACTTCTCATATGTACTTTCTATCATATCATACAGTTTAAAAGTACCGGTACAGTCAATATTTAAAAATCTTAAATATATGCGAGGTACATTATTTTACTTTTATGCGATATTATAAGAGTTGAAGCATTTATTTCTCCTTTTCAATCCATTTTGGCCAGTGTTTGTGCTCTATCATCCATTTAAAATTTAAATTACTGAACCCTCTGAATACGTTAGACAGTTTCATTAGAAAACCAGGTAATCTTCCAGATGCAAGTGGTAATAAGTCTAATGATCGAGGCATTCCTTCATACTATAGTTTGTCCATACGGTCTAGATTTAATTATTCGCTTATGTTCAGCCTATTTTAATAGTGGTACATCTTTATTTAGGTAAGCATACCAAAATTTGTCATCTTACTCGAGATGAATGACGATATCTCTCGACTTAAACTTGAAAGGTCGGGAAATATATCCTAGCATTTGGTAACCGACTTTATAAGCTACATTGCATTGTGTCGACACTGATCCCTCCCGAAATTAGAGCATTTCTCTCCAGATCCCTTTCTAAGATAATCAACTCTTAAAATATTCATTTGTTAATCCATTTTTAAGTTTCAACAATCAGAGTGGATGACGTTGCATTTACGTAGGTTAGAATTAATGGACTGAATAGCTTTGCCTCGGTATCGTTGTAAGTTGGTGACATCACATGCAAAAACGGTCTTGTTTTAGAGTTTTGTAACTTTAAAAGTTAATTGTTATCAAGGTTTTGTATGAATATATACCAGGAACAATAATCAACCAAGAAATTTGCTTTGAGCCACTTCGATCTTAACTGGTGGCAAATCACAGTTGGCCTACTCAAGTTGACACTGTTTACGACCACCCCTTATACACTACCGAGCAAAATAAGTAAGCGATTTTCTTTTTATTAATATACTTTCAAAAATATGATAAGTAGGTAAATTAACTTTTCATCTTAAATAAAGGCATGCATGAATTTAATATATTTTATGAAGATTTTATATGATATAATCGTATATTCAAGAAATTACACTAAATAAACTAACAAAATATAATAATGACACGTGAAAAATAAGAGAGCGATTATTCACAGAATGGCTTAGCACTAGAAATAGAACAAGGTTTGACAACCATGAAGCTTAAAACACTTAATTCGGTTCATTTTCGACCACAGGACCACAACAGTTTTTTGCAAAATTCTGATGTTATCTTGTTCCATTCTTGCTCAATTTTCGACAATAAATCCGCTACAGTTGAAGGCTGTTGGTCTCAAACTTTATCACAAATGATCTTCCAGAAGTTCTCAATTTGGTTTAGATCTGATCTCTGAGCAAGCCACTTTATTATTTCGTTATCTTCTTGTTTGCAATAGTATTTTACTCGTTTTGCAGTATGGCATGACGTGTTTTTCTGCAAAAATACTGCTGGCTGATTCAGAGATGATCAGAGTTAAGTTTTAGTTACACATTCGCACTAGCAGACAACGCCTTCAGACGAAAACAGCCTCCATACCATGACGCTGGTCTATGTTTGGCAAGCTTTTTAACACATTTAAGGTTGTCTGTCACCTTCAGCGTATCTAAAAAAGCGTCTGCCTTCAGATTCTACTTAATTAATTTTACTATAATCACTGTAACTAATTTTCTCCCAATATTCAACCTTCCAAACTTCATGAGCTTCAGCATATGCAAGTCTCGCTTTCTAGTTCTCCTTACTGATGATTGGGTTGGTTACTGGAGAACGAGCTTTTAACCTAGATGCATTGAGGCAACGGGACACTTCGAAAACGTCTCACTTCTTTTTCGCTATTGGTCTTAAATTTTCGCGAAATTCCTGCTACAGTCTCTAAGGGATCCTTCATAGAGAAGTGCCTAATAGCTTTGTGTTATCGGGTGATGGTATGCGGGCTCGATCGAATTTTAGAGGGAATTTAGGGGGTTTGTTTTCATTGTATAACCATCGAACGCGCGGAATCACACACTTGGACCTTCCTACCTCTCTTGAAATCGCAGAAAGAGTACTTCACGAAGTCTTTAAGCAAACATTTATCTGACGGAGCTCAGGAGTTACTTTCGCGTGTGGTAGCATCTCTGCAGAGTAAGTACAACAACAATGGTGGCTCTACAGTTCTTACCTATTGAGGAAACTGTTGCCAGATAATTTCAAGAAACTTCTAAAATGTCCTGACAAAAAATCATTTTCTTATTTTGCTTGTTTATTTAGTATATTTACTTGAATATATCATCACTAACTCTATAATTTAAGAAGGGGATTTCTTTGAGTATTTTATCAAAGTTATTTCTAATAATTCTTTTATAATATCAAAAAACAAAATCGTGAAGTTCAGAAATAAATATAAGTATCGAAATTTTGTGAATTCTTTAAAACCCAAAGAATTACAAATGGTGAAGTTCAGAAAATTTATTTTTATATATCTTCTTCTATAACGTGATATTTTAAAAGGGGGGAAATTTAGTTTAGAGTTCATTTTTCAAATTAATATAATTGGCGAAGTTCAGAAAATTTATAAACTTTAACCATGGCTGTTTTTTTTTAGATTTTTTATTCTAATCTTAGTAGTGAAGCGCAAGCTACCACCGTAGGGGGGGGGGGGGGGGAGTGGCGTAGCCATTGCCTGGCTGTATCATATGAAATGTTCATAGAAATGTGTATATAATATATTAAATGGACTTATTAAGACGTTATTCTTTTATTCATTGCTCTTTATATTGGCAGCTGTCCCATGGCCGCTAGGTGCCCTAAGAAAATATTGAATTAAAAAAAAAGCGAAACAGTACGCTTTATGTTTCAGTGAAAGCCGCTTATACCCGGCAGTGTTAAAGACTATTTGAAAACCATAAATAAATAATATCTACTGTCTTGTACTCATTGTAGGAAGTAATCCCATTTTAGAAAATTCTAATAGGTTAGTTAGTTAGACATGACTGCCTTCACCGAACTCCATGCTATCTTCATTTCGATTATTTGATTCTAAGCGATCCACTATCTTCCAATAATCCTTTCTAATAGTTTACCAATAATTAAAGGTGAACTAAATGGACACCAATTACCAGGATAGCATTTCTCTCCAATTTCAACATAAGCCTGACATAATCCCTTTAATATCCTTTTGGAATCACCCCATCCCTAATAGACCGGATATTTAAGGCCGTGCACAACGATTTAACTAATTAATCGATAAATTCCTTTAGGTGAGTTAGGTAAGCGCAGTCATCCTTGGTGCATTGAATAGTTTCACCTTTTCATCGTTAACGCGAGCATCGGAGAGAACTAGTCCTTAACACAGGCCGCTTAGTGTGAGAAGTAGGGACAAAGCACCTACAAAATGTTCATTTGAAATCTTTGCCATCAGTTCGGTCTTGCTGATCTGAATTCTTTGCATACCCCTAATCGCTCTTGTACTCTCTTATGGGATATATATTGATGATGTAACCCTAATTTACATAGGTTTGTATTTAAAAATAAGGTGCAAGCTTTTTTTCATGATTCTTTTTGAGCTTTTTGGCGTGTCGTAGACCAGCCTATGATAAAAGCATCGCCACCATTAACCCGATTCCTCCCACTGCTGAGTAAATGCCTCTCCAAAAAGCTTCCCACGATCACGGCACAGAGCACGAGTGTGCCACGTTACTCCCCCATTGACCGTATTTCACCCTCCTACCTTCTGTGAGGTTGTCCTCTGGGTCTATTTATATATAAAGATGTCCAATTAAGGATTTCTAGCTTTCCTCTTCTGTACTTCCATCTAGCAATGTCCTGCCCTTTTCCATTCCCCAAATGTCATTCCTTCTACTCTATATGCCACCCATCTTTGTGTTTTCAACCCCATATTTCTTCTTTGATCGTAGTGGATTATTCCAAACATGTTTCTCTGAGTTGTCCTCAGTTTATACATGTTTTTCGTGTATAGTGTCCACGTTTCCATATAAAGTTCTCGTTGGTTTTTACTTCTTTTTTTCAATAATGGTCGCTTCTGATAGAATAGTTGAAATAGTTAAATGATCTTTTATATTTTGTGACTTTGTTTCATTTTCTGTTTGCCATATCTTATATGGTGTTTTATCTGTTTGAGGGATTTGTCGCTTTCAACAATTTGAAGAAAAAGTTCGATGAATTGAAAGTTTTTGTTGAGTAGAATATTTTGTTATTATTGCAGTTACAAAGAGCGAATACCGTTCTGAAGGGGACTTTATTGAAAAATGTAACAAGTTTAATAGTGGTAAATTTAGAGGATAAAAATTAGGCGTTATTTTATGAATAAAAAACGAACTAGTTGCGATAACGAAATACATTAATATAGATATCACAACATAAATATTAGAGACCTATTCCATGATAAATATTAATGAAATCAATTATTTCGTGGTTTACAGTCCACCAAGAAGAATATAATATTAATCATCATGAAAACCATTCGGCCCTAACTAGACAAAAGATAATGGTCATATGTGGGGCCTTCAATTTGCCAAGCGTATGTTTTGTAAAGGAAACGGTGGACAATGCAAGGAATTGAGTTCTATAATTTATAAACGATAATTTCCTGCATTAAAAACTAGATTAACTAATACTTGAATAAAATATTGTGAAATTAATTTTCACTAATCAATGGAAGTTAGTAGAAAGTAGACGCGTTGAAGAAACACTCGGGGGAAGCGATCACAACATAATTCAATTTAAATATTCCTGAAACTATTTACGAGAACATTTACATCATTCCGGACTTTAAATCTTGTAATTTCAATCTGTTTCGCTCCAGTTTAGTATTTTCAAATTAGGATGAAGTTTTAAACTTTAAAAACGTGTAGAAAATGTACAATGATTACCAGTTTTCATTTTTCATTAAAAATAAGAAAAAGTGCGCTATAAAGTTATAACATTTAATTTCATCGAATAAAATGTCGTAGATAAATAATGAGATTTAAAGTGTATAATTAAACTTGCCCGATTGTGTAACATTTCAAAAACGAACAATACACTCCAGAATCGAAACCGATATCTTTATTATCGTCACCTTATCGAAGCCAAAATTAGAACGAGAAAAGGAACCATAAAAAGGAGCTGGCCTAATTTTCAAAACAAGAGCCTAAACAAATTTATAGATATTTAAGTAAAAGCGCACTTATTACGAGCACATCGCCGCCCTTCAGAATGTAGTGTGTTTCATAAGTGAAGATCTTGATTACGTGATGATGACATTACATGAACATGTTAATAATGATTTTACCTTCGAGTTGAAAGCACTACAGCAAATATGTTCAAGAATAGAAACACTATAATTATATTACTTTAGAATATAACTTTACTGAAATAAGAGTTGTAAAACTATTTATTTTAGGCATTATCTTCTCCATATTTCTCTTGCATGTTCTTCACTGACTTCCATCCCTTCCCTTCTTTTTGGAACTAGTCATCAGTGGATCTTATCTTATGTAATGATTCGTAATTCAGTAATTTGTATTATATATTCCATGTTCTACCCAAAGTTGTTTTTATTTTCTTGTGTTCATGAAATTCGAACCTTGCTCTAATTTTTATATTCCGTCTCATTTTTTGCCTTTGGTCTAAGAGTTTTTCGTAGCCTCACTTATTTTCGGGCTAGATAACTTTGTCTCATTGTTATGTGCCAAAATGGAGTGGAGGAAAATAGATTTTATTGAGTATTTTTACAGTTTTCCAATGAAGATTCTCTCACTTGATTATGAAGTTCATTAAGCCTGTTTAGTAGTGTGAGTTAAGTTGTATTTATTTTACTTTATGAAGAAAGACTCAATAGGTTTGTTCTCCTTTTGATGAGCTAGGCTCTTTCTTGTTTCAGATCTAATTTGATCTTGTTTCTGAGTAAATATGTGGTCGTTACTTTATTTAATAGAGCTCATAACCGAAATGCCCTTAATAATTTTTGTCTGTTGGAGGCTATGCAATCGATCTCATTTGTTCTTCTATTTCGATTCATCCTTCTCCATGTTCTGCTTTGTTTCTTTTGACAAAAGGTGTATATAATGGAAAGGTTTTCTCCTTCTGCAAATCCTAATAGTCTTTTCCCGCGATCATTCCCCTCGCCCGCTGTATTTTTTTTTCCTACTGACCTACTATCTTGGCTTTGGTATCCAATCTTCTTTGCATTGAAGTCTCCCATAATCATCTTAAACTATTAGTTTTCTTATGTATGTGCATTAGTGAGTGTTGTACATAAGAATTAAATAAGAAGTCCTCAACTTCTTCTGATTGAGATGTTTCAGGTGCGATTGATGAGATTACTTTCAGCAAATACGCATTTGATATTTTAATTAATAATCTGGTTGAATCTTTCGGATATTCCTATAATTTATGCTATGGTATTATGTCTCAGTGTATCAGAAAACCCATGCCACTACTATGCGTATCGTTTCTACCTTTAAGAGTGGGTACGTGGCCGTTTTTGAATTGTATAGTTCCTTCTCTCATTCTTACTTGGCTGAGACCGATTATGTTCCATTTTTTCTCTTAAGTTCTTCTCGTTTCTAGACCTTACTGTTATTTGAGTGGCCAAAAGTTGTTATAAACCTAACCTATATACTTATAATCTGTATCAAAGACTATTTTCTGTAATTCAAAAGGCGTCTTGCGCATCCTTACTATGAAACAAACTTCGTTGGTCAAGTGCCCAAATTCTTTCACAGAAGACATTGAAGCCTCAGCTTTCAAATAGCGAAATTAATTGACTGCTCTAATTTGCTTGTTTGCATACTCTTATCTCTGATTAAACTGAATACGTCACCTAAATAAAATTAAGATCGCATTTCTGAAGGGGTCCTTCCGCTTAAAAGTTTACATCTACCTTATAAAAAAACCTCTGTATAGTTTAGCAGATTCTCGTCTTTTATATCTGATATTTTTGCTATAAACTAAAGTTTAAAAATTAAATGTCTTTATATTACAATAGTATTTTTTGGTATGATAGAAAAGAGAATCAAAGATCCTGTTATGATCGTTTTCGTATTGTTCTGGTGGTCTGTGTGCAACATTTATTTTTATGTTAGTAGGTACAAAGTCATCCACTACCAATTTTGCTCCCATGTTTCTATCTTGAATGCGTTTAATTATTCTTTTAGTAAAGAAGTACATCTTGTGTTACTCTGAATCGATCTTTATTGAACATTCTGAAGCCGTTGATATTACTCCCTCACCATCCCTCTTCGTAATCCAGCTAGCAAAATTTCCTTAATGATGATTAAGTTAAAATTATCTGTAAGAACCAGTGCGTTTTACGGCCAATTTATTTCTTATACTATACAAAATTTTCTGAAACAATTTATTTCGGCTTTTAAGGAAGGAGACGTAGTAGGGCTCAGTTTCTCTCGCCGTTTTTCTGATTACCCTATTTCGCTGCTCAGGTTTATTTTGTGTCGCAGAGTTACTTGCCGTTTCGACTCGTATAGTTCTTGAGCGCTTCTATATAAATATCACATAAAGCTATCGTGGCTGTATTAATTCATTTGTATAGCATCTTTAATTTAAAAAGACACGGTTCTGAAATCTCCCCATTAATTTAGCAATTTAACTCTCATTATCTGGCATACTCTTTTTACACATTTAAGTAAATGGCTTTTGATTGAGTTCTTAGGGTTGCCCTAATTTGAAGAATAATTCTGAATATTTAAATTATATTTGATTTCGCCCTCCCAGTTTCTAGTAGGTTCCGAAAAACTATCTCAATTGACGTGGTATTAAATTAATTGACATTGGCTCCACCGACAAGTGTAACAAGTGTCTAGTCTGGGCTCTTTATAATTCTAAGGTTTTGGTCAAATTTAACACGATATCTCTTCTCTCATTTTGAAAACAAACCTTTCGCCGCTATCGTAGATTTCTTGTATTTATTTTTATTTATTCTCTATGATAGGTCGGAAATCCTATTGTTATCGTAAGAGAAAAAAATCAGCCCTTTTCTGTTTAACTGCCCCATTTCTCGCAGAGAGGCGGGAACGCGGTTTGGAGTAATGCCACTCAAGCCATTTGATGCAAAATTAGCCTAGCTAACCTAATTACCTCATCCCAGATCACTCAAACGTTGTTTTAATTTCGTTGAAACCAGGAGTCCACCCTGTTTATCAAACAATTGCATTATGTCCAGGAGCATTTCCTCCGCCTCGCGAGAAATTTGGGGGTCAAACGAAAAAGATTCCCAAAATCTAAAAAGTAGACCTAGTTCCTTTATCATGGAGTCTGAATTCCTCGTTGCACAATATATCAATAGTTTTGAATACGTCTGCTCTTGATTTCATTTATCTTAGCCCTATAGTTAGTAAGCATTTGAAAATTTCTTTCATTTACAGCTCGTATTTTTATTTTGGTCTAAGAAAACTTAACTTCAAAAGGGTCGTTATATGCAATTATATTTTTTGGCACGGTCGAGATAAATTTCATTATTAAGCGAACTATTTCACAACCTGGATATTCAAGTCCTTTTAAAATGTGTGTGGGCACAAGTATTGAGAGGTGTGAAATTGATGTTGTATCTATCAAGAAATGTATACGAGTATGGGTACACAAACAATTTCGTTAAATTGTTAATCGTGTTGATCGGAAAAAATAATTTCGATATTAAATCGGGCTTTAATACGACAGGATTATTTTGTTTCTTTTAAAGTGAGAAACAGAAGTCTGGGAACCACAATTTGGCACATTTTAGTTGTTGATTTCAATGACATCTTGAGGGAAGCAATGCAGGAACAGATTGAGAGAAAAGACAAACGAGAAGATAAACAAAAATAACTACTACAATAGAAATTACAAACTAGCGAACACCTTTCAGTCTTATTTTATTTAGTCAAACTTTATTTGTTTTTTTCTTTGCAGTTTCTTTTAGGTCATAGTATCTATAACATGTTGCCGTACCTATCAGCCGATTAACTTCGTTCCCTCTAAGTATAACATTTGCCGAGAAGTAGTGATAAGTTCTAACCAGTTCTTAAGAAGAGATCAGAAAACAATGTTGTAACACTCCAACGCCAGAATGGAACAATTCCAAAATAATAAAACTCAGAGGTACGAACTAGTTTCTCTCTTTTTAATGATGCACAATTAATTCTCAATTCATGTACAAATCAAAAAAGTAGTATTTATGAAACCACTTTCCGACAATTAATGGTAATAAATACAAGTTTCAGCCATCACCCCTTATTACCTTCAAGAGAGCTCAAATGTATATTTATGAGTGTCTGGCTATTTTCACGCACTTGTTCGTAGAGATTTATAATGCAGAAGCCCTGCTTAGCGTTTAATGATGATGCAGTTTGCTGTATATCGATGTTATTTTTTTCTTTTCACCTTTTCCTTTATCAGTTTCTCCCTCGGCTCATTTTTTTACCAAGAAATTCGAGATACCATTAGCTAGGTTTCATTTGTACCTAACTACAGTAGCGAAAGCTCAGTATGATCGTATAGTCAAATATATTTTGTACTATTGTAAATTTATTTTGATGAGAGAAATGAAGTGTTTGTTCCTTAGAAATTTGGAAAGTTGCTATTTGGTCACATTGTTAAAGGCAATAGCTGGTTGTAGCTAACATAGAAGTATGTATTGAGATAGCATTTCTTTGGATTTGTGTACGTGCCTATTACCTGCGACGAAGCACCAGTTCTAGGCATTGCTTTTTTTTCAAAAGGAGTAAAGTTCATTTTTCAAAAGGATGAAAATTAAATTGGTCCCATTTAGAGCCATGAAATGACTCATATGACCATGTGACATATAGCTATTCACCCTGGAAATTTCAAAGCTGCTATCGGCTTTAGCGCTGGGTGGCGCCATCTAGTGACAGAAGCCTCATTTAGCTATTCAAGGGCACTTGTAAGTGATTTGAACCATGGGAAACCATCAATGCAATAACCATTTATCATCTTATCACAAAACGCCGCAGGTTATTGGAGGGATTTTCCATCTTGTATAATTTCTGTTTGGCTGTATGTTTTATGCTTGTGTGATTTGTTTGGAAGTCGATTGATGTGAGCTTATTGGCCCGAAATTGTTGAGAGATTAGCAATGGTAAATCGGCTTGTTTGTTAGGAGAGTTTGAGGGGAGCTAGTGAACGGAAAGTCTGAACTTGAAGTCAAGTATAGTATATTCACATATATTTAATGGAGGCTGGAAGAAAATTGAGATTGTTAAAGTGTAGGTATTTTTTAGGATGATAAAGACAGGAAGAAGATTAAAAAACAAGAGTTTCTTATTACAGAGATCATGTAATCCGGTTTCTAATCTCGTAGTGAAAAATAATCTCCTAGGCAAGTTCACACTTTTGTTCGGGGAAGTTTTATAATGCATCATTAGAACGAATGGTATTGCTATGGTATGGTGCAATTCCTACTAGCGGTAGTGCGTTACAATTTTTACCAGCGGTGGTGTTGTACCACTTTTATCTCTAATGTTGCAGTGGGATACTTACCACTGATGTTTTTTTATAGGACAATTTTAATTATCAGTGGTGCCTTCGTAAAATTTACATATATCACCGATAGTGTTGATATAATTTTGAAGACCGATGTTGTTGTAGTACAATTTTAACCATCAATGTTGTTGCGGTACCATTTTCATCACTGAGGTAGCTGTGCAACTTTTAGCACCAATTCGCACCCTCTAGTTTCGTCCTCATTGTGGTCCTACAGTTTAATGTAAGGCTCGAACCCAGATATCCACGATGTCATACTGTGATTCATATGACATAGAAGTGACGACTATGATTCAAGGGAGCCGAGTCACGAGCTACTCACTAAAGCCAATTTCTTGGGTGCGAGGAAGAGCACTTGAATACCGGCCGTAAAAGTGCTCACTCATTGCTCTCTGTTTTCACCCATTTTTTCCTTACCAGTGACCGTATGCTCATCTCACTTCGTTCATGCGCGCGGGATCTATGTAGATCCCAGTTCCTTTGCTTTGCCTGCACTCTGCAAAAGCAGTAACGAAATATTATATACTTGTGTAATAAATTGTACATATCGCGGTGGGATCTGTATCCAGGACATCCGCCCAGATTGGTGACCCTCAAGCTTGCAAAACCTTTCGATCTGTGAACACACATTGCAATAAAAAAAAACGCGGCCTCTGTCACTAACCCTCCTTTCAGCGGGCACTAATCAAAACTTAGTGCTAAAACTTGAGTGTAAAAGTGAATCCTACTCACGTATTCCTCTCACATGTTCGATCAACCACTCAGCGAGGTTCGAGTAACCACTCAAGAACCTTCTCTCAACACCACTGCGGCAGAAAGAGAGAGATGGTGTCAAACAACAACCCCGCTAAAGGTCGGTTGAGAGATCACACTCCCGTTTCTTTCATCGCTCTCAATTGTCGTGAGAAACTGTACAGATGCATAAACTTTCAAATTCCACGCGCAAGTAACATTCAAGTGAGATGGCTAAGGAATAGTCAATTTTCCACAGACCCTAAATTCTCTACTCCAACCCATAACAAATCTACGAGAACTTAAACACGACCACGCAATACACGTAGGGGCCAATTCTCCGCGAGAATCCCATTCCTCTCCTAAATGAACGAGCTGCGACCCTACTGTGATCTTTTACAACTCCACCCAACAGACGTCACCCAACTTTGCATTTGATGAGCAAATTTACCTCAGCTACAAACTTAATGGCATTATTGAAGCTGTCAAGAAACTCGCTCGGAAATTGAAGGAGGAAAATTACACCTCATCGATATTCTATTTCCTAATGTCATTCTCAACCCTCGGCGTTTTTGACCGCGTCATTTGCTCCATATCGGCGAATATTTCTCCTTAGAATCTGTGCTGGTATCATTGCACCCTTTAACTTCAACCTAGAATATGTGTGCCTCCCTCATGTATCGATATGGGGGACACAATCAGTCTGCCTCCACCGTAAGGAAAGTGCCTTTTCGTCCAGCACCATTGGATTGTACTTCCTGTTTGTCAGTAGTTTGATCGTTTTCATCGTTCAGGCAACGCAAGATGGAAATAAATACCTACAATAGATTCATGGCTACAAAACGTATCAAGTTAACCAATTCCTATCTATCACAAAAAACATCTCTATATCCTGCCAGCACTTTCCCATGGTTATTTTTTTATTGCAGACGGCCGTCCCCCCCTTGATTTGAGAAGATTTAATTTTAAAGATTCGGTGTCCGGATAACTTATTCACGGCACTTCCACTTTCTATCTCCCCCTGATCACTCTCACTGCGCCGGTTCATGGATTCACTCACTAATTCTCAAGGACAACCTTTCAGCTCCTCCCCACACAATTCACACTCAATATCAAATACTACTCACATTCTTCCCTGACTTAACCTCCCCCTGTATGTGAAAACAACCAGTCAAAGACATAAACAAACAGTATATGCAGTAAACTGGAAGACAGACATCTGCCACGGTGGCATTGTCCTCACCTCTACACCTGGGTTTGAAAAAATATGGCACCTAAAAGCCTGCATGTGACTTCTGCGCTTTAAACAGATTTAGTAAAGCTGATAGATACCCTCCCCCTTTCATCTCTGATTTCACTGTGATTATTTCAGGTACAAAAGTATTTTCGTAGCTTGATCCTGTAAAGACATTTCATCGGATACCTGAGAGATGGCAGTAAGCACACGCTTCAGGCTCTACGAATTCTTTTTTATGTCACTAGGCTGAGATCGTCATCGCAAACGTTTTTGCGTTTTCTAAACGGAGCTTTGGGTGACGTTTCCTTTGTCTTTTTTAATAGACGACATTCTGGTTTATTTCCATGACCATGAAACACATATGTCTCATATAAAACAAGTCTTCAAACGTTTACTTGCTTATGGTTTAAAATTAACCCCCACCCCACCAAATATCAATTGGGATGGAGAGGGTCTAATTCATCTTCACTTTCTCTACGAGAACTTTGGTTTAGTCCCCTGACCACGAAACCCATGTCTCACCTAAAATTAGTCTTTGATCGTTTGCTTACTTATTGTTCAAAATTAACCCACCACAAATGCTAATTCGGGTAGAGAGGCTCGACTTCATTGGACATGTTCTAACCAACGAGAACATATATCTCCTTAGAGATAGAATAAAAAAAATATTCCTCACTCTTAAGAGTTATAAATCTGTTAGAAAATTTTGTGCCTTCTTAATTTTTACCGAAGGCATGTCAAAGGCAACCCCACCCCTTTGGAATCCATTAAAGAGTTCCGTACGAATTCACATATACGTAACACCATTTTAAATTGGTAATTACTTGCATACCTTGCCAGAAAACACGAATCTTACAAACAATTCCCATTGCCTCATGCTCTGTTCTTTATTATGTACACAAACACTTCCCCTCCGTATTCTCACTATCAAAGTTTAAATTTTCTCTTATATATCGTGAATAGATATACCAAAGAGGGAGAAGTTATATCTGTTTGAGATCAATCCGACGAAGAATCCATTAAGGCAGTTTCTCACGTTGATTTCTTGGTTTAAGGCGCACAAGACAATCATTTCAGACAATGGTAGTGACTTTTGCCAGCCTTATCTGACTTTACAAGGCGCCCATGCATTCACCATACCTCCATCTTGCTCTACAACGTGTAAGGACATTCGATTATGGAGTCACAACATGGAATGAGGGTCATTACTATCTGGCGCTAATTCAGCACAATGGTACCATAAATGCCACTGGGTATTTCTCGCCTAAAGCTCCCAAACTAAGGCTGACGATTCGATATCCTTAGTCTAAGCTCGCTATGGATGTTCTTTACCATTATCATGTAGCTTTTCTTCTCTTACTAATTGCTTTATACCTCTGACTAAAACACGGAAAGTTCTGAAGACACACGAGAGAATTACGCATCCTGTGCTCACGGACATTTCTCGTCGTCGAAAAGACCTTAAAAGACTAGAAATTGCACCAACATATTCACGTGAAACTTAAAACGCTCCCCAAAGTTTGATACAAAATTTCCCCGGCTAAGCTAGCAAAAATAAGGAGACAAAAGCTATTTCGTGTTCCAAAGTTAGCCCAAATTCCTTCAGAACAGTTGCTATTAGGAATCTCAATCCCCAGAATATGCCTTCTATTCGAAGTAAACATTCGTTCATTCCGATCGAATGGAAACCTTCTGCGAATAGCAAAGCGAAGGCAATTCCCTTTCAACTTAAAAAAGAGAGTTTTCTTCTTTTTATGAGACTAATCACACGTACTGAATTCACACAGGAGGTGCATACATTCCCACAAATGGAGCCACGCAGGCAAAACGCTGATCATGAAATGCGACTCAGAAAAGCAAGAAATGTGGTGATTATATCCTCAAAAGTTCTCCGTCCCTATTTTCAATAGGTTCACTTTGGCAAAAAACTGATACTTTTCATGTTTGTGACTCTTTCACACATACATATTGATATTCTTTGATGCAAATAGCTATATCAATACTGCATTTTTTATTGATTAATATAGTTATTTTATGTGACCTCTTTTCTATCGGTTGGGTGTCAACGATACAAGTCATATGACTTAGAAGTGTCGACTATGACTCAGGGTTGCCGACTCAAGAGGTACTCACTGCGAAGAAGAGCAATTGAATACCGGACATAAAAGCACTCACGCACTCTCTGCATTCACACATACTTGCGACATACCTGTCCTTGAGGTCATCTTGTTTCGCTTACGCGCGCTGCGTCTAGATCCCAAATTTCGTCCTTTGTCTCTATATCGCGACAGTCATCCTACGACTAATGACAGACACCTAACGTGACAACTTCTCTCAACGTTAGAATCGCGGTTGTTTTTTTTTACTTCTCTATGGTAGAAATTTTCCTTTGTTCGAGTCATTATTATTCTCCATTATTTTTACAGCACTTTTCACGATGATTCAAATTCATATTCCCTTGCCGATATGTATGGTGTGCCAGTGATGTGTATGGTGTGCTAGTAAAGTGAACATTGCGTTTTTGATGCGGATGATGTTTTAGTAATGTGCAGGATATACTAGAGATGTGGATTATTATTATTATTTTCATACGCCATGCTGTTTCCAACCTTTAGAAGGATCCCAACCTGATATTGAATCTAACGTAGGGATTAGTATAGCAGTCAGTGGGAAACCTTAATATAAGGGTGCCCACCACAGGGCCCGCAAGGCCATTCCGTGCGGCCCGTGGTCACTTGTTAAAATTAACATTGCGGGTGGCCCGCTAGATCATTTCCTGGGTCAGCGATGCGGCTCTCCATCATTCAAACGTGTGTTGAAACATCTTTTTTTTTCTCAAGAGCGTCTTTTAAGATAGTTTAAGTTAAGGTTAGGTTAGGTTAGATTTAGTTAATTGTTAGTTTAGCAAGATGAAACTGTCAAAAGCGAAAACCCGTGCACAGCTCACCGATGACCACTTGGACGACGTTCTCTCGCTGAGTGTTAGTTCCATTACCCCTGGTTTTGATGAGCTTTCTGCTGAGAAATGTCACCAGGTGTCTCCTTAATTAATTCTTTTATTTTTTTCGGTATAATATGTGGTTTCTAAGGTTTTTTTTTAATAAGTGCCACCCTCGGGCCCTCTCGGACTTGCCGATGCGGCCCTCGGTACTCTGCGGGTTGGGGATCCCTGCCTTAGAGCATCATGATCCGGTCCTCATTGCAGGGAGGGAGAGGGAAGTCAGTAGTATATTGAATTTTGCCACAAACCAGCGATCGTAAGAACCCTTCGCTGGCCAAGGGAAAGCTACTTGTTCGACGTTAAGGGATGGTGGATCAGAAACCCCTTAGGCAGGTTGCATACACGAAAGAGTTATGTGTCCTGTGTGCGTAGAATAGAAATGGAGAAATCACCAGTGTTGTAATTGACTATTTGCACGAGTACGTGTGTGGTTAAGCCTGCATGCGTGCCTGCGACGCAATCGACTTTACGCGTGATTGGCGAGAGTTCTCTACGACGAGCCAGGCATGTAAATTCTACATCTTAGCCACTCTGATGTGCTAGTGATATGAATGATGTTTTAGTGATGTGTGTGGTGTGTGATATGTATGATATTTATGATGTATTAGTGATTCGTAAGGTGTGTGTGATATGTATGCTGTGCATGATCTATAAGTGATATGTATGATGTGTTGGTGATGTTGATGTTGTTTTAGTTATGAGGAAACTGGGATATTTTACCCTATTTAATGAATTGTACATTGAATTATAGTTTGATATTTTCTATAATTATATATTTGTATAGTAATTTTCAGTGTACGCACTAATGGTATATGGTTAGTATAGTGCGGTTGGTGTATAGCACAGAATGATACAGTGACTAATACTTGGTCTTTCCTGGTGGTAACTACGGCGTTCCCCAGGGTACTTATAAGAAGCGGGCGGTATCATTCTGTGCTATCAACTAACCGCACCATCTGTTATAATTTCCTCCAAATGGTTAGTATATCAATGAGTCGACACTTTCACAGTGCATCGATACCGCACCGCACATCACACCGCATTGGTCTGGTGGATAGAGTCACTTGCTTTCCGTAGATGAGAAGCGTCCTCTAGGCGTGACCGATGCAGTATGAAAGTGGGTCCTAATTGCTATACTATAATAACAATAATAATAGGTATTTATAATGCGCCCTTCAGGGCTGTTAGCCCTCACAGAGCGCAGGTTGTGTAGCGAGTGTATACAAAGTTTACAGGGAAGAAAAGTCAATTCTGAAGAGATGAGTCTTCAGGACACGTTTAGAAGTAGCAAGGGAGGGAGAGGATCGGACTTCGGCAGGAAGAGCATGCCAGAGTCTAGGAGCACAAACTGAGAAGAACGGTCACCCATCGAGCAGAGGACAGAACGAGGAGTCTTCTGGATGGGAGCGAGGTTACCAACCAAATGGGACTGAACAAAGAGATTTCAAACGGTCATCAAGCTCTATTTATCATCACAATGAATCCAATTGCTCGAGGAAAGGAATGAGTCGTCCTTTGAACTTGACACAGATCTTCAAGATACGACTTGTGTTGCCCCAAAACACAAGAAAATTCAAACGCAGATGGATAATGAGCACTAGGATCGATAAAATCCACTTCTGATCAAGTAAACAGAGCAAAATGTAAGAGATGTTCATCGAAGCGCTGAGAATTCGATGACTAAAATATTTAGACAAGAACTTTGAACCAATAAGGCAAGGTAAAATATAATAGGGCATACGGAAAGGTGGACTTTACAAAAAAAGATTGAGAAAAGTCTTTAAGAAACACCTCTACAATCATCTATGGCATAGGTGACTATCATCACGTTTCATGATGAATTTCATAGTCAAGAGTTGATGAGGTTTACAAGAATGAAAAATCAAATATTATGAACATATATTACACAATTCAATCAGGATTGTAACATACTTGTAATAACTTCATTCTCCCTCACATAATTGGAGTCATTTACTCTCCAATCCTATTTTTATATGGGGAAAGCATAAACAATGGCCAAATTTTGCTCTGAAAACGCTGCTTCTCAACAGAACTTGGAGATTTAGGTGCCGTTGTCCATTAAATATCTAAATGCCTATTGGAGCTGGTAAGGTTGAAATATAATGGGAACACAGAAGCCCTGAAAAAGGTCAATGGTTTCTCCAAAGCAGTAACTAGTCACTTTGGATAGTTCCTCTAATTATTATTAAATATGTCCCGAAATATATGAACAAAGGCGCTCATGGACCGATAAGATACGAAAATAAAAAATTATCTAAATTTTAACCAATCTACAATTTTATAAAATGAACCAAAGCTCAGTTGAAAATCTTCTAGCCAAATTTAATTTTATCCACAGTATTTTATTATACCTATAATTTATATACATATGTATAGATTGTACAAGTCATAAGTTTTAACATTTGTTAGATTTTTTATTTTGTTGGGCGTTAGCTAATTTCATTCGCACAAAATTATTAAAAGCCAAGCGGGTGGCGGGCATAAAAAGGTTGAAGACCACTGCTCCAAAATAATCAGCTACGGCGACGACTATGACTTGTTTGCAGGAGAGGAAGAATATCGAATGAACTGGTATCTGGTCGGTCGAGTTTTATATCGGGTGGCCATCAAAAAATTCTCCTTTTTTTTCTACTAGTCATATCTTAGCAACTTGGAGACCTATATATATATATATATATATATATATATATATAGTGTTTTGAAACAATTTACTGCAAAAAGTTTTCTTACTATGGATAAAATTTTAAAACTATATAATTTGTTTTATTCTCAATTTTTAAAAAAATAATATTTGTGTCCAGTCCATCAGCACCCATTACTGAAAGAACATATCGAGTAACTGGCACTCAAGAGGCCGTTGCTCACTTCTGCCCACAAAGTTACCAGGCTACAGTGGGCGAGATAGTAAAAGAGTAGAAACGCATTATCTGGTCATACAAATCACTCTTCTGCTTTAATGTGAATGATGCCCGGCAAAACGATCATCGTAGACCTCGTGCATAGTGCAGATCAACATGGAGGAGGCTCTTTGATGTATTAGGGGTGTTTTAATTATGCGAAAACGGGTCCTTTAGTCAATGTGATAAATTTGAACCAATATGTATACATCAAAATGGTAGACAACAGCTTTTCTCGTCACCCCTTCATCTTAACGCGGAATGTAGCGTTTTTCAATCCATGACATCCAGAATGACAACCTACCCGTTTACATGACTATAACTGTGACTGAATGGTATCATGAACATTCCGAAACAATCACAGATATAGATTGGCTCGCAAAATGATCGGATCTGACTCTCATCGAAAATCTTTGGAACTACCTCGAGAAACGTGTCAAACGTCTTGGCGGTATCCACGCAATCTGGCCGTATTACATGATTCTTTGATACAAGAGTGGCTGAGCATTGATATCTCTTACATCCAGAACCTTATTCAGTCCATACCACGTCAAATTCAGTTGTTATTCAAGCTCACGGAGATGTTAAATACTCTTAGGTACGCTCCTGTCCCAGGTGATTAATTTTATGTCCAGTAAGGTTATATTTCTTACCAATTTATTAAGATATGAAGGTGTGTGGACAATTTTAATCACACTATTGTTAGGTCGAGAGTGATCGATGTCTTCGGAAGTAATCAATAAAGACGAGTAGTATAAATGTATGGAACGTTCATAATATATTTATACAAAATCGTCGGTCTAGTAAGAAAATGTAAACGAATACACAGAATTTTAACGGATGATTTTAACATACAAAAGGTTCGAACAAAATTGGATCAATAGCTCATCTTACAGGTACAAGTTGGATTAGAGACTTTTTTAATTAATACCGCTATCATTGAAGAATAAACCTCGATTTTTGTGCCCTGTATCTAATGAAATCTTACATAATCACCTTTGCCAAAGACAGGCATAATTGTTCCACAGCTACGTGACGTGCATGTTGAACGATTTTTTTTCGATTAACGTTGTATCGTAGGAGATTAAACGTACCACGAAACAGAACACTTAACATAGTTATCTCTATGTTATACGTTTTCCACTTCCTGGTGTAATAGATGGAAGAAAGGAAACTTTTGGAAAGATGCTTGTGACAGTTCCACCCACTGGTAAGTCTTCTTGATTGACAGAAATTTGGGGCCAAGCCCAACATTTTGCCACTCCGCTAAGCATCTTACCCACCAGGCTTGGTTCGGAGCGATTTTAGATTGCTCATAGAACTGAGAAATCCCCCAAAGAGTTCCCGATATGAGGAAAGAAAACATATCCAGACAAATATAACAAAGCACCACCTAGAGATACCAAAGTGTGATGTAAAAGAATGTCACATAGTTGAAAGAGGCCTGTGCTACAGCTTCGTGTAATAAACTCCCCATATTTGGCGATATTAGCGACATAAATAAATAGGCTAATTATTTATTTTTTAATAGCTTGCACAGGCTCATTATGTTTCATGTCAGTTTGAACCCAACTATCGATATCAGTCATTTACACTTGGTATCGGGTGAGGCTGGAAACTGGATATCCCACAATATACTCGTTTTATAATTATTGGTCTTGCTTTTTGCAATTACAAGGTGTAGTAGTTACCCATCATTAATTAATTATTTGTTTATTGTTCCTTTTAATTTGCACCGCCAGGTTTTGAATCACTTCTCTCCGCACGAGGAGTTAAACGTGTTAAAATATATCGTTCGTCCACTAATTATCCTCTTCTCTTCATTACTCAGTCTTTCCTCTTATACCCGCTTATTCAATATCCGCTCCCCCGAGAGAGGAGATATCCTGTTTTTGCTAATTGGTGCCCTAATGACGGCAAAGAATTTTTCAATATATTTAATGGGGGAAAGAGAGAAGCGACATTAATATAAGTGAAAAGATTTTCAAATGGAATTATGGGTAAAATAAAAACGTAATAAAAAGGAGATAACGTAAAAACATATAAAATTTCCGTTGGTATTTTAAATAATGAATTGAAATGAGAGTTATTTTTCCGAAGAACTGATTACCCGATTTTATTTTTTTAATTTAAAACTAATTTCCTTAAGAAGTATTTCATTAAGGTTGAGGAAGTGGGGAGAGAATCTCCATTTCGTGGGGTGATACCCATGGCACACGAAACAGATAAAGAGGAATGGCAATTAATTAATAAAGGGGCCATGAAATCTTCCCTAGCCTAAGTTAAAGTATCTGAAAAACAAAACAAAAGAAAAATTAAATACGAACGTTAAATAACGAATCAAAATATATTCATTGCATTTCTATAAATTATAATTCTAAAATATTAAAAAGTGTTTAAGAGAGAACAGTTTATAATTGAATTAGATGAAGGTCATGTGTGGCCTAACAGGGAAGAAGAGTGTTGCTCTTCTACCGTCCTAAGATGAGAGAGGAAGAGGAAAAGAGAAGGAGGGAGGGAAAAAAAGAGAGAGAGGGCGAGTGAAAGTGAGAAAGAAAGAACGAGTGAGAGAGAGAAAGAGAAAAATAAAAAGAAAAGGAGATAGAAAAAGAGAGAGAGAGAAGGAGAAAGAGAGCGAGAGAGAAAAAAGAGGAAAGAGAAATAAAAGAGAAAATAAGAGAAAAGGAGAGATAGCAAGTGAGTGAGAGGGAAAAAAGATAGGGAGTGCGAGGGTGAGAGAAAAAAAGGGCGAGTGAAAGAGAAAGAGAGATATATAACGAGAGAGAAAGATAAATAAGAGGAAGAGAGAAATAAGAGAGAAAACAGGGAGAGAAGAGATAGAGTGAAAAACAGACACGGTTACTAGGAAATACAAGGAAAAGCAGTACCTCAAAAGTTCTTACGAACCATACTGAGGAGGCACCGTATAGGAAGGCCTAAAACAATAAATAAGAGGAGAAGTATAATAAAAAAGTGAAAGCTCTCCCAGCCCACCTCTCACACTCGCTTTTGCAGGCACAGAAGGCGAAAAAGATACCTAAATGTGATGTGAAAAAGGACACAATCAGGAAATTTTAATAGAATAGCTGAATCCTATTAAACTTACTTCTATAATCTACTCCACACACCGTTCTATACATATTCGTGGATTACATGATCCAATCTAGATTTGAACAGTTCTATAAACGAACTATTCACCAGCTCGACTGAAAGACGGTTCCGTGTACCGCAGATCTTATACAAGAAGTAGTTCGCGCAAATGCCAGTGTTAAATGGGGGCAAACTCAGTTTTTAACCGTAGTTACGTGTCAGATTTGTGTTCAACGTGAACATCCTCCTCTAGTCGCCGTTTTCAACAGTCCTTAAAATCTTAAAGGGCTGTATTAGCTGGCCTCGTAATCGGCGAGTCTTCGGGGAGAAAAGACTCAATTCTTGAAGTAGGCGCTATAAACTTTGTACTTAAGCGATGGAATTAACTTGGTGGCCCGGCTCTGGACCCGTTCCAGTTTGTCTATGTCCTTTCCCAGTGTAGTCGACCAGAATTGAACGGCGTACTCCAGGTGAGGCCTGACTAGGGAGTTGTACAATTTGAGGGCTATCTCCTTGTTTCGGAAGCAAAATGCCTCTATGTATCCCGATAGCTTTTGTGCTTTTTTTTCTACATCGTTACACTGCCTGTAAAAATTTAAAGTCAGTGCTGATTTGCACACCCAAGTTCTTTCCCAGGTCTGTCACCTCCAGAACCCTCCCTAACAAATAGTAGTGTAGCGTACGCGAAGTGCAGGCGAGCGGTTTAAATGCTTCGCTTGAATGAGTCTTTTTTTGAGACTCAGGATGACCGAGTGGATTCGTCGCTCGCTAGCAGTAGTCCAGTGACGTGAGAAGCTGTTCGCAACTCGCCTACGCTACTTTCATTGTTCATTTTTTATTTGCACATTTTCTTACACCCCTCTATCTACAATAATGCTAACACCCAGGAAGGGGAGCGTTAGCCCTGGTATAACATTTCCAAAATGGGTTCTCTTCATTTCTTGAAAATAAGCTCCACTTCTAGGAGGAGGATCGTGTAGCGTACGAGGAGGGCAGGCAAGTGGCTTAAAAGCTTTACTTAAATGAGGCTTTTTTGAGACTCAAGATGACCGAGTGGATTTGATGCTCGCTACCATTGGTCGAGCAACGCAGGAAGCTGTTCGCGACTAGCTTACGCTACTTTCATTCTTCATTTTTTATGCCTCTTTTCCTACCCCCCTCTATCTACAGTAGTTTTCTTGAGGATTGGCATGGCCGATGTGTATCACCTTCCACTTGTCAAGGTTGAATGGCAAATGACAAGGCTTGGACCACTCTCCTAACCTGTGAAGGCTGTTTTGTAGGCTTAACACTCCTTCGCGTGAGCTTATGCCGCCTCCTAATTTTGTATCGTCCGCAAACTTAGCTATCGAGCAAATCAACCCATCTATATAGATGATTAACAAGAGAGGACCGAGCATGGAACCCTGGGCCACCCCATGTCTGCGGTGACCCATCTTGAGGCTACCTTGTTTATTCCCACTCTTTGTCGCTTGCCTGACAACCAGTTCTTAATCCAGTCGGCCCCCCTAGCCATGATGTCACCCGTCCGGACTTTGCGTATCAACTTGCGGTGTAGCACCTATCAAAGGCCTTTTGAAAGTCCAGGTATAAAATGTCCACCTCCCCGACTACCATCGTGAGCAGCCAGAATGCCGTGGAAGGATTCTAGTAGATTTGTAAGATACGATCGGTTCTTGCGAATCCCGTATTAGGAATCCAGGGTCAAGTTATTTGTTTCTAGGTGCTTTACTCTCTTTTTGAGAGACAGACAGCAACATAGGAAGAGGCAGATACAGAGATAGATAGAGACTGAAAGAGAGACAAACTGAAAGTCACAAGAAGTCACAAGGATGAGTAGGACCTCCATAGACAAGGTTGACCATAACATGGAGGTACTATTTTTGGAAGACCATAACCTATAGCATAAGAGAAAGCGTAGCATACTCTTAGATGAATGCTCTCTCCATTCACCTCTCTCACCCGCTTTTGCAGACCAGAAACCGGAAATGATACCTGATTGTGTTGTGGAAAAAAACACAATCAGGATTATTTTAATAGAAAAGCTGAAACCTATCTATTTGTTTCTAATCTGTGCGCATACTATAATCTATATCAAGGTGGTACCATCAAGGTCAAGTCGTGGATTATGTCGTCAAGCCGAGATTTGAATTTTTCGACTGCCGAACTGTTCACCACTTCTGGCGGTAGACGGTTTCACGTTTCATAGATTTTGTAAGAGAATAAGTTGCCGCAAATCCTATTCTGGAATTACGGTAATTCCAGTTTGTAATCGTGGTTACGTGTATCATTTGCCTTCAATGTGAACAGCCTCCAGTAGTCTACGTTTTCAACTCCTCGTATTATTTTAAAAGTTTCACTCCCCAGTTCTCTTAGCAGATGCTGATAACTCTTATGTCTAAGGGAAGGGATCAATTTAGTGGCTCTGGCCTTTACCCTTTTCAGACAGAGAGACTCATAGACATAAAGAGACTTAGATAGAAGAGGATATATATATATATATATATATATATATATATATATATATATATATATATATATATATATATATATATATAAATATATATATATATATATATATATATATAAATATATATATATATATATAGAGAGAGAGAGAGAGAGAAAGAGAGAGAGAGATAGAGAGAGGAAGATATACATACAGACAGAGAAAGCGACAGAGAGAGACACACACACAGAGAAAAAGATTGAGGGACAGATCTGAGAGACATTAAGAAACAGATTGAGACACTGAGTGAGATTGTGAGAGACTAAACTAGAGATATAAAAAATGAGAGAGATTTAGTGAGAGTGCGACAGAGTCAAAGAAAGAGACATACAGATACTTTTAAGACAGAGAGAGTTTCAAGTAGTTACAAGGATTGTTTGCACCTCATAGACCTCACGATCCCTAACGAGAATGTGAATCGGGAGACGGACTTTAACCATTCTGATTTATATTCTTTTATTTCAAGAGTGTGAGGAAAGTGGACAGGATAGACGAAGGCTCTCCTCGCGCATCTCTCCCATCCGTCACAGTATCTATTAAAATTTGAAAAGATATCTAGGCTACCACTAGGAATTTTTATAATAAAGGGATAATTTGTTACCGTCTTTTGAATTCAAATTTCATTACTATAAGATTTGATAACTTTATCTAACCATTTTTTTTATGTTTTTGCGCTATTACTAGAAACCATTTACTCCGAAAACTTGTTCTAGATATTAACTATTTTTTTGAGAAAAAAATTCGCATAACGTGCTCTAAAGGATTAGAAACAAGTGTCATGCATTGTTACGTGAAAGATTTTTTAAAATTTCTAGCCAGATATTTTGTCCCACACTATCTATTCCTATCCAAAGTTTAAAACTTCCATTAATGGTACTCTCATACGTCTAGTTTATAAGCAGCATTGGTTTAACTTTTCCAGCTGCGTTTTATAATTGTAGTTTTTTTAGATTTGGTATTAATTTAGTGGCCCTCGCTTACAATTTTTCCAATTTTCAATATATTTTCTCAAAAATGGTGACCATACTCGTCCCCAACACCTTAACTAGGATCTTATCAATGCGTTATGTGTATTTAGAATTATTTTCTCCTTTTTAAAATTCAATTTCCTTTTAATTAAATCGAGTATTTTTATGATTTTTTGTCAGAAACCTCTATTTATTGACAGGAAGATTTTAGATTGCTTGATCCCTAAATGTCGAGTTTATTTTCCTTTTTTGTGACAGTGTTAAGTAAAGTAACTTGTAATCAGCTTTGGAATTTTTATTGATAATGTAAATTATATTTTATTTTTCTATATCTAATGGCAAATTCCACTGCAAGGACCAACTAGCCACCTGATCAATATCATTTTAAAAATCTTTGATATTCTCTTCACTAATTATATCATTAACCAAATTTTTAAATTTTGGTCACCAAATTAATGTCTATATCATTTATGTAAATGATAGATAAATAACAAGGAACCCAGGACCGAACCCTGTTGAACTCCGCTAGTAAGAGATGTCCAGCTGGATGCCATTATATTGATTACTACTCTGTCTACGGTTGGCCAGCCAGTTTTTGATCCAATCTGTTATTATTCCTACATGTCCTAATGGTCTAATTTTAGACATTCACTTGTGTTTCACTTTATAGAAAAATTTATAAAAGTCTAGAAACAAAACATCAGCTGACCATGTATAATCGTAAATTGAATTTAAATATAATGTAAAAATTCTAAAAGATTAGTTAAGCACGATCTGTTTCTTAAAGACATTACATTTACATTTGGGTATATTTATATCAGGCCCCAAAATTCATCGCATATAGCGTTATTACTCAGAGGAGCCTCCACTGTTTACCTCATCACATACAATCAGTTGTTAGTTAGTTGCTACAGTAAAATAATAGCTTAAAAGTTTAATTTATGGCATATTCTTCCCTAATAGTTTTTTTCTCTAACTCATAGCAATCTTCAAATAGAAATGTTCCGAACCTCTTTTTAAAAATGTTTAAATTTTCACTCATTATCACATGTTCAGGTAACTTGTTACAGTCTTGGAGCAGAGTAGTTAAAATCCCTTGAGCCAACACCAGCATTAAATATAGGTTCTACTAACCTGTATCTATCTTGTGCATGTCTTCAACCATATTACAACCCATCACATAATCCTTAAGTAAATCCCTTAGATACACTGGCCTACTCTCATTCATGGCAAGATAGGTCAGTGTACATATCTTAAATATAATTCTAGCCCTAATAGGGAGCCAATGAAAATAGATCCGTACTGGAGTGATCTTATCATATGGAGAGATATCTTTAATTAGTCTAGCAGCCCTATTAATAATTGTTTGTAACCTTAATTTATATTTAGGTTGATTATAAAAAAAATTAATTACAGTAATCAACTCCATTTATGACAAAATTATGCATTAAGATTTTCCCAGAATTTTTATCTAAGTACTTCTTTACAAACCAATGTTTCTTAAGTGATAATTATTTATTTTAGAAACTTTATTAATATTATTTTCAAATGTTAAATGTATATGGATGATTACCCCTAAATCTTTCACGCTGTCAGTTATTTTCACCTCAGTACTGTTTATTTTCATATTTTGGACAATCCCAAGTTTCCGAATATTTGTCTTTGAACCAATAATTATACACTGTCTTATCTTCATTTAACTTTAACCGCTTAGACCTCATCCACTTCTTAATGTCTGTCATGATCCTTCCCAGTTTTTTCTCAGTGTTTAAAATATTACATATAGAAAAATAAAATTGCGTATCATCAGCAAAGAGCTTAAAACTAACACCATGGTTCTCTAAAATATATAACAATTCTATTGTATAAATAAAAAAGAATGGGATCCAATACACTTCCCTGGGGCACTCCTCTAACAGGAGGTTCAGCATCAGAAAGTGTATTGTTTATCTGAATACAGAAACTTTTATGTTCAAGGTACGACTTCAAATATACAAGAGCATCATCAACCACACCTATACATCCCAAGTCTTGCAAAAACAGGCTATAAACAACAGTGTCAAAGGCTGCACTTAGATCTAGGAGAATCAATATACCACACTCTTCATTGTCCATCATCTCCAAGAGATCACTAATGACAGCACATATAGCAGTCTCTGTAGAATCGTCTCCGATAAGCAGATTGACTATCAGGCAAAATATTTATCCTATTTAAATGATCCACAAGTTGATCTAAAATAACATTTTCAATTATCTTTGAGACAAATGTCAGATTTGAAACTGGTCTGTAGGTCTGCAGAAGCTGATGGTACAATGAACCCTTCAATGTTGGCTTAACTATAACTAATTTTTCACTTTCAGGAAATTTGTTCTCAGCAATATTCAAATTTACAATTTTTGAAAAAATATATACAAAATCCGAAAACCTTTCAACAATTAAAATATCAGAGACCGGGACAGGGTCTACTTTACAATAAGTTTTATTTATTCTTTTCACAATGCTGTCTATCACTGTAACATCTACCTGAGCAAATTTGGTTAACTTTACGTATGGGGCATTTGGTATGAAAAACCCACAATGACTCACTTCATTACCAAAATTAGTTATTAAACGTGATATTTTTTCCTTAAAATGTTTCAAAAAGTTTTTTGCAAGTATTTCTTCAGAATATCCTTCCAACAATTTAGTTTGTCTTTTACAGCCAGTTAAAGAATTAAACAGGCATGAAGCTTATTCATATTTGTACCTGCAGTAATTATTTGTTTGTCTGTAGTAAGTAAATTTAGATTTCATTATTAATGTATTTACATAGTTCCCTGCATAGGTATATTCATTTTTAGATTCTTCTGTTTTTACTCTTTTCCATTTCCTCTCTTTCTGTCTCCGGAGTTTTTTAGCATTCTTTATTTCAAAATTATACCAAGGAGAAAATTCTCTTTCAACTATATCTTTCTCTCTATACGGACACATTTCATTATATTTACTTTTCATATTATTCTTAAAAGAGTTCAAAAAACAACTGAGACAGTCAATTACCATTCTCTCAGATTCTGATAGGTCACATATACAGAGAGCATTATCAAATTCGCCCATGGATGACAACACTCCATCAACCAACATATTTGGATTAAAATTTGTCTTAATTCTAAACAAAACCCTCTACTTATTTTGTCGCTTTTCCAGCATATTTGATTTGAATAGTATCAGTTTATGGAATGGTGATAAAGAAAAATCAGCCTTTTTCAATATCATATATAGATTTCAACTCCTTATCACATATTACTAAATCCAAAATATGTCCTGACCTAGATGTCACTTCATTTATCTTGTTCTCACGCGAGTCACGCAATTATCTGTTCATTTCTGCACGTTCAACTATTATATTGCGGCAATGAGGTTTTCATGCATTTTCCCTACAACAGATGGCAATCTTTTTTGCCGGTAATTTCTAGATATCTCTTTACAACCTTTTTTATATATTAGCGTTACATTAGCTGACTTCCAATATTCGGTAACAATTCCAGTTTCGAGAGAAGAATTAAACATTTTCTTTCATTGTTCGACTATTGAATTTTTAACTACTTTTAGAATTTTAGGGATGATCATGTGGGAGTCAGGTATTAGATTAATTCCAAAGGATTATTACCCGAATGCCTGGTATTGGGTGCATGTTTGACATTACCATTTTCCTTAGTGAAGACTGCTATTGCAAAATACTCATTTAAAAATACTCAATTAAAAACATCTCGTGTTTTTAATTGATCCAATACTACCTTTGATTGGTTTCCTACTAGTGCTTGAAATTCTTTGGGCTTTGATTTAAAGTTTATAACATTCTAATTTCCGCATTGCGCTTGGCTGTTTTAATTTCCGCTTTAACTTTTCTCCATAGGCAGATATATTTTTCTCTATTGCTTTCACGCTTGTTATGTTTAAATACCTTACAAGCTTTGCCTCTTCTTCTATTGTTCTTCGCAATTTCTTTTTTTAACCATTTGGGGCCTTTAATAATACTAATTTCGCATGATTTTGACAAAATGAATTGAGACTGTGTAATAAAAAAATTTCTTTGACATTGATCCAAGTTTCATTTGGACAACAACCACTGTAGTTAATTTAACTTTTTAAAACCTTATTTAGCAAAGCACACTTTAGGTTCATCGTATGTTATGTTAATAAAATTTAATCACATTAGGGTCTCTATTAGCAAATTTATCTCCCACATTCAGGTTCAAAATCAAATTATCGTCTGTAGTTAAGCTATATCCAGGATATTTTCACCTTTTGTAAGTTCATTTATAAAATTGAGTAATTTGTGACTTTCAGTCAGCGGTTTTCGTAAACCATTTTACTCGTCCTCTATTAAAATCACCAATAAATATAGTTTGGTATTGATTGTATGTTATATATAATCATAATCATTGATCTTTATTTAGGAGGGGTGGGGCTGAGAGAAATAAAGAGATATAAAGATAGAAAGGCAGAGACAGACAAAGAGAGAGAGGCAGAGAGAGCCAGAGATAGAGAGACAGAGGCAGACAGAGATAGAGAGACAGGTAGAGATAGAGAGACAAAGACAGATAGGGTTACAAGGAGTTACAAGGAAAGGAAGTACCCTAGTAGACCTTACGATCCATTCAAAGAGGGTACCTTTGGCGTAACAGTTGAGCAGGCGCAGTCCTCGAAAGTGCCAATTGGCACACTCGAAGAACACTCACACAACGGTTTAAGTGCCCAAACGGCGATTTTTCAAGACATTGTCTAGTCTCCACTTAAATTGCTCAACAGAATTGCTGTTGACAACTTCCACTGGAAGTGCGTTCCAAGCACAACAGATGCTATATGTGAAAGATTTCCCACATAGATCACGCTAGTAACGCTTCAATTCAGGTTTTTAGCCGTCGTTTCTTGTTCTGCTCTCGCTAAGCTGGAAAAATATCCCTGTAGTCTACAATGTAGAAGCTTTAAAGTATTTTAAACAATTTGATAAGCTGACCACGCAGTCTTCGGGTCTCCAGCGAGAACAAGTCTAATTCTCGTAATCTCTCTTCATAACTCTTGTGTCTGATAGAGGGAATCAGTTTGGTTGCTCTGGCTTACACACGTTCTAATCTTGCGATATCCTTTCGAAACGAAAGACTCCCAAATTGTACGGCATACTCCAGGTGAGGTCGGACAAGGAAGTTCTACAAACATAGTACTATTTCCTTGTTCCTATATCCAAACTGTCGCTTTATGAGTTTTCTTCTCCGCCTCAATACACTGCTTCGAGAACTTGAGGTCACTAGTGATAGTTACACACAGGTTCTTCTCAGTATCAGTGCATTCAAGAGCAGTGCCCTTGAGGATATAGTGATCGGAGGTTTCAGTTGCCTATATGTATCACTTTTCATTTGTTTCCGTTAAAAGGCATTTGCCACGTGTCCGACCACTCCCTAATCTTCCGAAGATCACCTTGAAGGCGGGCAGTATTTCCTTCCTTTGCAATGTTCATACCAAGCTTGGTATCATCGGCAAATTTAGAAATCTTCGCAACCATGTCATGGCCATCCATGTAGTTAACATAGATGATGAACAGTAGTGGTCCCAGGACAGAACCTTGAGGAACACCGTAAACCGGATCGGTTTACGGCTGTTTACATAACCAAATAACTCCTTGTGATTCTCTTCGCAAAGTCTTGCCACTCGGAGCTCTTCGGCACGCTTTGTCGCCCTTATGCTGGACTTCACTCTCCTAGCTAGCTTACGATACTCATCAAAGTCACCAGAGACTAACAAAAAGAGACACAAAGACAGACAGACATACAGATAAAGAGACAAAGACAAAGAGAGAGACTGTTAGACTACGATAAAAAGAGAGGGAACAAGAGAGAGAATGAGTCAAAGAGAGAGAGAGAGACACACACACATATACAGACAGAGAGAGAGAGAGAGATAGAGGCAGAGAGGGAAAGAAAATTAGACACAGAGAGAGACAGAGATAGAGCCTGAGATAGACAGATGGAGAGACAGGCATATATAGGCAGAAAGAACAGACAATCATAGAAACAGAGATACCAAGATTCAGAGATACACATAGACGAAAAAAGAAAGAAAGTGTGAGATGGAGAGAGATAGAGAAAGACACATATGCTTATAGACAGACTGACAGACCTACACACAGAGAAACAAAGACAGAGGTAAACAGATATAGATCTACACAGAGACAGACAGAGATATAGACAGTAAAATCGAGTGAGGGACATGAGATACTGAGTCATATGTAAATAGAAAAAGAGAGAGAGAGATTTTTTTTTTAATTAAGGGGCTATCTGGCGACTGCCGACTAAGGCATAAGTTGCCGTAAACAAACAGCCTTGTTCTAGGCTACTTTAAAAAATTGAACAGAAAACAATAAAAAGAAATAACAATAACAATAACTAAGCAATAACAAAAACAATAACAAAAACAACAACAATTAAACCGGGTTAAATGAAAGGGAGAAGGCCGGCCTCCCCCAAAAAGTCAATAAGTCCACCAGTCAAAGTACACGCACTCGTCCCGAGTACAAGGGACAGGCGGTAGCGACCCCGCCCATCCCGGTACTGGGAGAGGTGTCGCGCGCGAAGATCACCCAGACTGGGACATTCGACAAGAATGTGCCGAACAGTCTGGGGGACGACGCAGTCGTTGCAATAGGGCGCAGGCGAGCGCTCCATCAAATAGCGATACGTCACACGAGTGTGGCCGATTCGGAGACGACAGAAAGCAACCTGAAGCCGCCGCGGCATTGGGGGATAGGTCCATGGGAACAGTCGCGGCGCAATGGCACGCAACTTTAAGTTCCCTTCGACCGTATCCCATCTTCTTTGCCAAGCAGTCCGAAGAGCTGCCCGTATTCCTGCCATGTAGTCAGTGTGAGGAAGAGCAAAACGCTGGTCCGGTCGCAGAGTCCTCGCGGACTCTTTGGCGCCCTCATCGGCGTGCTCATTCCCCGCAATTCCTACATGTCCAGGAACCCAGCAGAAGATAATCTCGACATCTGCCCGGCTCGCCAAAACCGTGGCGTCACGGATTTCGCGAACCAGGGGATGCGGATATTCCAATGCCCCGAGAGCACTCAGGGCGCTTTGTGAGTCGCTATACATCACAATCCGGTCTCCAAACTAGGCACGTCGCGTAATCTCCCGTACCGAGTGGTGTATTGCCAGCAGCTCGGCCGTGAAGACAGACGCAGCGCCTGGTAGAGCCCCGCTGACTTCAAACAGAGGGGATACGGCGTGGAAGCCGACCCCCTCTTGGGACTTGGAGCCATCCGTATACACTGGCACGGTACCAGCGTGACACGATGTGTGCTCCAAAAAGGTCGAACGCAATACTCCCGGCGCAGTACAAGCTTTGGGAGCAGAGGCGTTGCGACAAATAGCCAAATGTGGTACCCTCCAGGGTGGCGTCCTGGGCAGAACCAGGGGCGCCACCGGCCCGAGAGCTATATCTACCTCTCAAAGGAGTTTCCTGGACCTAAACCCAAAGGGCTTAGGGTATGACTGGCGTCTCTCGGCGGCATAGGCACCATCGAGATCTGCTGCGGATGCAGTGAGAGCTGTTGGCGACTGAGGGAGGCGCCGGGCTCGCGCGTACAGGCGAGTGATGCACTGCACGCGGCGCAGAGCGAGTGGCATCTCCCTAGCATTGACCAACAGGCTCTCAATGGGGGAAGTGCGGAAGGCACCGGTCGCAAGGCGAAGGCCGGTGTGGTGGATCGAGTCCACCTTCTGCAATAAACCCTCGGCTGCGGATGCATAAAACTCGCATCCGTAGTCGAGCTTCGAGCGAACAAAGGATCGATAAAAAAGTAAGGCAGTAGCCCTATCAGCGCCCCAAGCGCTGAACGTCACGGAACGGAGAATGTCCATGGCGCGGGTACAAGAGACCCTAAGGCTGCGAATATGAGCCTCCCAGGTGAGGCGTCGGTCGAATACAAGGCCAAGGAAACGGTGCGACTCAACCATATCCAGGCGCACCCCATTAAGAAACAAATCTGGGTCGGGGTGAAGCCGTGGATGGCGGCAGAAGTGCACCACCTTAGTCTTGGCCAAAGAAAACCGAAACCTGTGCGCTTCGGCATAGCGAGAGACGCGGTTCAATGCCTGTTGGAGTCGACGCTCCAGAGTTGGCATCTGGGCCGCGCCAAAAGAGATCGAAAGGTCGTCCACGTAGAGCGTAGCGAGAACATCTCCTGGCAGCACCGAGGTGATGCCGTTGATGCTCAGGGTAAAGAGTGTGACACTGAGGACACTTCCGTGCGGGACACCCTCTTCCTGTTCCTTTGGGCCGGAGAGGGCTCCCTCCACCCGTACGCGGAATCGACGATCTCGCAAAAATTCAGATATAAACATTGGGAGGCGTTCCCTTGCCCCCATCGTGTGGAGAGTCTCCATGATACCGTATCGCCATGCGGTATCATAGGCCTTCTCCAGATCAAAAAACACCGTGGCGTAGTGCTGTCTACGAAGGAAGGCCTCGCAGACGGCATTTTCCAGTCGGAGCAGAGCATCCGACGTGGAGTGGAACTTACGTAAGCCGCACTGTGCGGAAGACAGATGGCCTCCGCTGTCCAGGAAATAGGCTAATCTAACATTTACCAATTTCTCCATCAACTTGCACACGCAAGAGGTTAGAGAGATTAGGCGGAAACCGGTCGGAGTAGAGTGATCTCTTCCCGGTTTGCGAAAGGCGAGCACAGTATCGATTCGCTAGGAGTCTAGGAGAAGACCTTCCACCCAGATCCTGTTGAACAAATCTAACAGAAAGGCCATGCCTTGCTCACCCAGGTGTCGAAGCATAGCGTACGGGACATCATCCGGACCATGGGCGGTGTCCGCGCACGAAGCGAGAGCGGAACGCAACTCACTCACAGTAAACTTGTCGTTGAAGGGTTCTCCGCCTCTGGAGGTAAAGTCCAGCCGGCGGCCTTCCGCGACATCAGGACGTGCATTGAATGCTGGCGGAGCAGCATCACGGCTAGAGAATGCGGAAAAAGCGGTCGCTAAGGATTCCGCCACGGACGCGGGGTCCGAGATTGCGGTCTCATTCTCCTGGAGAACGGGAGGGGGATCCTGCGAGAACTTGCCCCGAATCCTTTTGACTCGCTTCCACACCTCAGCTAAAGAATGCTTTCCGTTAAGTGAAGACACGTATGCCCGCCAAGAAGAGCGGCGGGCGTGCTTCGAAATATACCGGAACCTAGCCCTAGCCCGACAAAATTCAGCGACAGTGAAATCGTTCGGGCGGCGCTTATAGGCATGTAGGCATAACGCTTCTGTTTGAGGGCCGTCTCACACTCGGCCGACCACCATTGGAGTGGTCGGCGTGCAAAACGGCCAGACGTCCTAGGAATAGTAGTCAGGCCCACGGCGATGAGGTTGCCGGAGAAGAACTCAACGGCCTCATCTACCGACCTAAACTCCTCGACTGAGATAGAGAATTCAGTCATTTCCTGAAATGCAGGCCACCGCGCCCGCGCCAAGCACCACCGAGGTGGTCTCTCAGGCGGCAGTTGCCCTGAAAATGATATTTGAATGAGAAAGTGATCACTACCATGGAGGTCATCGACCACCCCCCAATTAAAATCAGGCTGTGCATCCGAAGAGCACAAGGATAGGTCAAGGCAAGAAAATGAAGCGGTTCTCGGACAGTGATGCGTAAACTCATCCACGTTTAGGACACCCATCTCAAGCTCTTCGATCAGATCGGCAAGGACTTGTCCCTTGGGATTTATAGGGTAATCTCCCCAGAGAGGATGCCTGCCGTTCAGATCTCCAAGCAAGAGATAGGGCCTCGGCAACCGTGCCACGACGCGGCGGAAGTCCCCCGACTCGAAGTCAGCTGACGGTGGAATGTACGCAGAAATGATAGTATACCTCCTATCCAGGTGCAGCTGCACAGCCACTGCCTGAAAGGAGGTATCTAAAGAGAAAGGAAGAACGGAGACATCATGCCGGGTGTAAACCACGCATCCCCCAGCCCGGCCATCCCGCGGTGGTGGGGTCGCAAGACCCTTATACCCCGGGAGGGCAGGCAGCGGGCATGCGCCTAGCATGGTCTCCTACAAAAAAATAGCTAACGGGGAACGGGACGAGACGAGCCTCCGCAGCTCCTCCCAGTTGGTCCGGAGTCCACGGCAATTCCATTGAAGGAATATGCCCTCCAGGCCTAGCTCGGAGAAGACGCGGGGGCCCTCCTCGAATTGAAAACCCTCACGGGAATGGCCGTACGCTTCCCGGGGGCAGAACCCCGGGCGCTGTTGGCCGGACAAAGCGCTGAAGGCGCTGTCGCCTTCGAGGACTTATTGGGAAAGGTTGGGCTCGCCATGCGAGTCTTTTCCTCTCTCTGCCTCGAAACCTTAGGCGGGCGTTGCGGCTTCGGAGGCGGGGGGGCCCTCTTTTCGAGGAACCACCGTCTCCGAGCCACTCGCTCCACCTCGAAGCGTGGGCGAAGGGGCCGAAGCTCCTTTGTTGCTGTTCTCCTTTCGGGGAACAGCTTTAGGAACCCCGGAAGATGGCCTAGCGACCATCTTCAGGGGTGTTGCCTCCTGTGAGTCTAACGACTCTGTGGAGGCGCGTGGCCGTTTCGCCTTACGGGAAACGGTCACGCTGGGGGAAGAGGGGGGAGCCCTGGTTTTAGCCGGGGCTGGGTGTGAACCCTTTTTGCCGCCAGCTTTTCTCAGGGCAGCGCCCGGGTGTAGTAGAGCCCACAGAAGGGCTCCGAATGGGCGCGGAAACAACCGTGCTCGTTGGCCTGGATGGGCCAGGAGCAGAGGGTGCCTTTCTAACTACTGAGGCATATGACGTCCCAGGCAGAGCCGGGCGAGCCAGGACCAATTCCTTAGCCTCGCGGAATGAGAGTCGATCCTGGGCCTGAATGGCCAGGATTTCCTTCTCAAGGAGATATGCACCACGTTGCTTCGAAGAATCAGGGTGCGGCTCTCCGCAATTGACACACTTGGCCACACACGATTTGGACCTATCGTGTGCGACCTTGGAGCAATTTACACCGACTTCGGGTGACCCCGATTTTGCACGTCTACATGATCGATTCGTATGGCCGAAGCGGTGACATTAATAGCACCGCCGCGGCAGTGGCACGAATGCCTTCACGCGGTAGCGGTACCAACCGGCACGCACCGACTCAGGGAGCTTGTCACAGTCGAACGTGTCGAAGAGTGTAGGGGTGGGTCTCGAGGCCCCTCCCTGTTTTCTCATCACACGTTCGACCTTGACCGCCCTATGGTTGGCCAGCTCTAGGGTGATGTCCTCAATGGAGTAGTCAACGATTTTTCTCGCATAAACTACTCCTTTCACAAAGTTCATGGTAGAGTGCGGCGTCACACTCACCGGGGTGCCATGAAGTGTCCAAAGACGACTTATCTTGGCCGCTTCGGCGGGATTCGCCGCATTCGCCAGAAGGCTCCCGTCCGAGAAACGGGTTACCTTCAGCTCTCTACCAATTGCACTAGCTAATCCTCTCCTCTGATGGATCATGTTGCCCTTGGACAACATGGTGCCATCAGTGGAGCGAATAACGAGGAAGCGTTTGAAGCCAGCGGGCTCGAAAACGCCAGGTAACCTCTGAATGAGGGGCCCCGATGTCATCGAGGCTCCGCCCTGTGCACTCTTGGTCTTAGTCAGGGGCTCCGCACACGGGGGGGTAGAGGGGCTGGATGTGCCGATCTTGGCTTGGTCGCCTACTAAAGTGGCAGCAGACCTATCCGTCTCCGCAGCCCCCGCGGATGGAGAGGAGCCCCGAGTCTTCTTTGTCTTTCTAGTCTTTTTCTTTTTTGGAGAGGAGGGCGGGGAATGAACCCGCTTCTCACCTCCGCCGGCAGAAGCCCCCATGCCAGATGGGCCGGCCTCAGCCAGCTCCCTCTCCGAAATGGAGAAGGTCCTGGTAGTCGTAGGGGCACCTGTCGGAGGAGATCCCTCCCCTCCTTTTACTGCCTCGGAGCCCTCGGCCGTTTGAGGGGGACCTTGCATAGGGGCGGACCTTGCATAGGGGCGGATTCGGGTTCGGTGCTTGGCGCTGAGCCCGGATTTTTCCCCCCATGGAAGGCCCTACCGTCTGAGGCTGGGTCTCCTCAAGGACCATGTCTATCACAGGAGGGGCCTCCAGTTGGCCATCCCCTCCCAGGACATCGCAGGTCCCCTTGGCAGTGTCGCCAGTCTTGTGTGGGGAGGCACAGGCCTTGACCCCGAGAAGGTTTAAAATTCCTGCCAGCAGGTCTTTTGAGGGAAGCGACCAAAGGGGCCTGGCTTCCCTCTACCCCCTAAGGGGGTTTTCCCTACCGAGCCGCTTGCTCAAGGGGCGGTCGGCAATGGGCTGCCTGCTGGCTTTCTTGGCAGTCCCCTTAGAAAGCAAAGGAGGGACTGCCGCTGGAGATAGGGGGGTGCCCGAAAGCACCGCCAGAGAAGGGGGTGAGGGGGAGTCCCCTACACCCGTAGGCGTAGGAGAGGAGTAAGCCTCCTCTCCGGTTAAAGAAGTATGGAGGGTCTCCTGCGCAAGCACAAGGGGGGGGGGGCCTCCATTTTCTCGGTGGAGCTGCCCGAGGGCGGCTCCGTATATATTCTTGGGGAAGTTGGGGGTTGGGGTTTTTGTTTTTTTTCATACATGGGCATGGTGACCCTCTTTTTAATACGGGAAGCAATATCTCATCACCTCTTGCAGTTACCCGCACTGCAAGAGGTGCTCACAGGCCTGGCAGAGCCAGGCGCCGCCATTTAGGACCCTCCCTCCCACCTGGTGGCCTGGCAGTCCATCGGCATGGCGGCTCAACCTTGAACACGGCGTAAAAATTAATAGATTCTGAAGAGGAGAGGAAAAGGGATGTGAGGAAGGTATGGGTGGGGATGAAGCAGGTTGTTAAAAGCCAGCCACCCCAGACCGGAGCTCAGGGGTTAGGGAATATTGTCCTCTCCCCCCTCAGCCCTGATCCGGGACGGTTGGCTGAGAAGAAGGTCAGCATCTACCCTGTGAAATTAGAGGCTGACCAGAGAAAGTTGTGGGAGAGGTTGTATGATAAGCGACGAGGTAGGGGAGAAATCAGGCTATCTGAAGGAAGGAAGAGAGGCTAAGCTGGGGCCGGACGGAGCGCTGGATCCCGTCAGCACGGCGGCCAGGATGGCAAATCGCCGCGCCCCTTACGGGGGAGAGAAAGAGAGATATGGACTAGTAGAGAGAGACAGAGAGAGACATATGAAAAGCGAGACAGACAGAAAGAGAGCGGGAGGGAGATAATAGGAGTCATAAGGAAAATTTGTACCTCAAAGGACATTGCTGTTCATACCGTGGAGGTACTATTTTGGGAAGACCCTAACCTATAGCTTAAGAGAAAGTATAACACAGGCTAAGGCTCTCCCCTCCCTCCTCTTCCACTCGCTTTTACCGACGCAGAAAGCGGAGAAGTCACCTGATTGTGATGTAAAAGAGGATCACAATCTGGAAATTTTAAAAGTATAGCTGAAACCTATTTTATTTGTTTTTATAATCTACGTTCGATACATATTCATGGATTAATTCATCAAGTTTAGATTTGAAATGTCTTACAGACAATCTATTCACCACCTCGACCGTAAGACGGCTCCATGTAGAGCAAATTTATACGAAAAGTATTTCCCGCAAATACTAGTGTGGGAATGGGTCAAATCCCGCTTGTAACCATGGTTACGGGTTGGATTTGTGTTACAACAACAAGGACTAACAACAAGGAAAGAAGGTACCCTAGGAGACCTTACGGTCCATTCAAAGAGGGTACCTTTGGACTAGCAATCGAGTGGGCACAAGGCTGCTCAATTGTTTTGCGTCCCTAAACGGCCACTTTTCAAGACCTTGTCTAGTCTTGACTTGAACTGGTCAACAGATTCACTGTTGACACCTTGCACTGGAAGTGCGTTTCACATACCGCAGATACTGTAAGTGAAAAAGTTTCCACACAGATTGTTGTTGTAACGCTTCAGTTCAAGTTTGAAGCCGTGATTGCGCGTTCTGTTCTCACTCAGTGTGAAAATATCCCGGTAGTCAACATTGTCGAACCCTCGAAGTATTTTGAAGACTTCGATGAGCTGACCACGCAGTCTACGGGTTTCCAGCGAGAACAGATCTAACTCCCTTAGTCTATCCTCATAACTGTTATGTCGGATAGAGGGAATCAGTTTGGTTGCCCTAGCTTGTAGGCGTTCCAATCTCGCGATGTCCTTTCGCAATGAAGGACTCCAAAATTATACGGCATACTCCAGGTGCGGTCGGACAAGTGAGTTGTACAGGCACAGTACAATCTCCTGGTTCCGATAACCAAACTGGCGCTTAATTTAGCCTAGCATCCTTTGGGCCTTTTTCTCCGCCTCAATGCACTGTTTCGAGAACTTGAGGTCACTAGTGATTGTTACACCCAAGTCCTTCTCAGTGTCACTCGATTCAAGAGCAGTGCCCTTAAGGATATACTGAGATTGGGGGTTTCTGTGGCCGATATGCATCACTTTGCATTTGCCCACGTTAAAAGGCATTTTCCACGTGTCCGACCACTCCCCAATCTTCCCAAGATCTTCCTGCAGGCAGGCAGAATAGTAGTGGTCCCAGGACAGAACCTTGAGGCATCCGCTAGTAACGGGCACCCACTCAGAAGACTGTCCATTCAGCACCACCCGTTGCCGTCTGCCACTTAGCCAGTTCTCGATCCAGCCGGCTACCTTTCCGTCTATGCCAAGCGCTCGCACTTTTCGGAGGAGGCGGTGGTGTGGTACCTTATCAAAGGCTTTCTGAAAGTCTAGGTAGACCACATCCACCGCCTTGTCCCGATCGTGCTCACTGAAAACGAAGTGGAAGAATTCCACAACGTTCGTCAGGCATGACCGTTGCCTTCGGAAGCCGTGCTGGGAACTCCTCAACGTGAACATCCTCTTGTATTCGACGTTTTCGACCTCACTTAAAATCTTGAAGGTATCAATTAGCTGGCCTCGTAATCGGCGAGTTTCCAAAGAGAAAAGACCCAATTATTGAAGCCGACGTTGATAGCCTTTGTGCCTATTGAAGGAATTAATTTGATGGGCCTAGACTGGACAAGTTCCAGTCTATTCTCTTACGTAGTTGTCGTGGTATGAAATTATATTATATTAATACCATATTATATCTATGGGGGAGGGACCAATAAATTAAAGGCGAGCCGACAATGGAACGGAACGCCATGAGTTTCCACGCGCGAAACAACGAGATAAGAGTGCAAGGAGGTCAGGTAAAATATGGGCAATGGCAAAGCTCAAGGTTATTTAAAGAGGCATGAGCCTCTTTAAAAATAATGAGATAATTGATAGGCAAAATTACATCAGAGAATTAATGGGCAAAATTATATCGGTAAACGAGGGGGAAGGGGGGTTGTAGTTATGCATCAGACTCTAAAGTTAAAATTTAATGTATGACAGGAGAAGACTATTCAAATGGGGGGAATTAACTCAAATGGATTACTGAATTGGGAGAGGGGTTGGCTTACGGAGGATTCCGGGTGAGACGTAGGGGTAAGGCTTCACGGATGTCTTCTGCACGTGAGGCGAGGGCGCTCGGAGCTTCTGAGCGGGAAGTTAAAGTGATGACGGCTCTCCACAAAGATGGGGTGTAACGTCCAGTCCAGGGGAGAGTATTTCAGCCACCCAACAACGAGGGTCGAACGAGGGGGGCTTCGACATGAGTTGATGAGTGAAGTCGGAAAAATCACTCGGTAGCGATCGTTAAATGGAATTACCTCACTGGCTGGAGCTAATTCCAACACAAAAATAGTTCAGCCATCACTTTGCTTTGTTGTTAGCACCTGACTTGGAACTAGGGGAATCTTCTTGGGTCCGGGCTAGACATCTCAACTCTCTGTCTGCCACATGGGAGACGAGCCCTATAAATATCCGACGCTCTCCCCGCGGAAGTGGGTGGGGGAAACAGCGCTACTCTCGAATAGCTTCGAATCTTCTTGCCGAGGTGACTCTAACCCATGTGAAGGTGGTCGGTGGTGGACGCAGTTCGAGGCTACCGCTCGTGGAGGGAGGGGGAGGGGGGGGTTAGGCTTACCAATTTAAGCCTAACAAAACCTTCTCCAGCGCATGGAACTTCCGTACTGGAAAAGAAATTCCACGTGGAATTCCCCCAGAGTAGTTTAGGGTAGGGGACCATAATTGAACGGCGTATTCCAGGGGAGGTCTGACTAGAGAGTTATGCAATTTGAAGACAATCTCTTTGTTTCAGAATAAAAATTGCCTCTTTATGTATCCCAATATTCTTTGTGCCTTTTTTTCTACCTTAGTACACTGCCTGGAAAACTTTAGGTCGCTGCTGATATGCACACCCAAGTCCTTTTCCAGGTCTGTCACTTCCAGAACTCTACCTAACAAAAGGGTAGTCTTGTCGAAGATTGGCATAGCTAATGTGCATCACCTTGCACTTGTCAAGGTTAAATGGCATCTGCCAAGTCTCGGACCACTCACCTAACCCCTGAAGGCTGTTTTGTAAGTTTTGCACCCCTTCGCTTGAGCTCACGACTCCTCCTAATTTTGTATCGTCCGGGAACTTGGATATCGAGTAGGAGAGCGAATCAGTGAGAGCGACAGAGAAAAAAATGGGGAAAGTGAGAAACAGAGACAGATAGTAACTAGATAGAGAGACATATAGAAAGAGAGGGAAAGAAAAAGAGAGAAAGACAGATACATAGACAAAGAGACATATACAGAAAGAGATAGGTAGAGAGATAGATACATAGTGAGAGACGGAGAGAAAAAAAAGAGAGTAAGAGAGAGCGAGAGAGAGGGAGATAGAGTGAAAGAGAAATAAGAAAGACAGTGTGAGAAACAGGGAAAGTTACAGAGAGTTACAGGGAGAGAGAGGGGGATAGAGGCAGGAAGAGAGACTATGAGAGAGGAGTTATAGAGAAAGAAAGAGAGAACCAGGGAGAAAGATAGGGAGATGGAGAAAAGGAGTGAATGAGGCAGAGAAAGAAAGAGATACAGAGAGAGATAGACATAAAGAAAGAGAGAGATAAAGAATGAGACTGAGAGAGAGAGAGGACGGGGGAGATAGAGATAGGGAGAGAGTCAGACAGAGATACAGAGAGAGAGAGACAAGGAGTGATAGAGACGGATATAAACAGGGAAAGAGATACATGGATAGATAGAGACAGGTAGATAGAAGGAGAGATAGAAAGATATATAAAATGACATGGAGACAGAAAGGGAGAGAGAGCTACAAGCAGCTACAAGGAAAAAGAGTACCCTAGAAGACCTTACGGTCCATACAAGGAGGGTACTTTTGGCGCAATCCTCGAGGGTGTCCGTTGGCAACCTCGAAGATCACTCGCGAGGATCTTAACGGTTATTTCGCAAGACTTTATCTAGTCTTGACTTGAACTGGTCAACAGATTCACTGTTGACAACTTCCATCGGAAGTGCGTTCCAACTAACAGAGATACTGTATGTGAAGAACTTCCCACACAGATCACGGTGGTATCGCTTCAGTTCAAGTTTGTAGCCGTGATTTCTTGTTCTCCCCTCGCTGAGCTGGAAAATATCCCCGTAGTCCAGTCTGTCGAAGCCTCGAAGTATTTTAAACACTTCGATAAGCTGACCTCGTAGTCTCCGGGTCTCCAGCGAGAACATATCTAATTCCCTTAGTTCATCATTATAACTCATATGCCTGATAGAGGGAATGAGTTTGGTTGCCCTGGCTTGGACGCGTTCCAATCTCGCGATGTTAGAGGCAACGAGAGAGACATGGAGGGATAAACAAAGGAAGATAGATACAGGGATATGAAGAGGGAGAGAGACACAGTGAGAGAGAGAGAGAGAGTGATAGTAAGTGAGTGGAAAGAGATAGAGAGAGTGAGAGAGAAATAGACAGAGATATATAGAGAGATAAAAGCGGTAAGAAGGGTTTTAAGTACCCCAAGAGACCATTTGGTCCATTACAACTTATGTATTTATTCTACATATATACAATACTAAGTAAAAGGCATGGAGTAGTAAAGACGAATTCTCTCTCCACTCATCTCTCTCACCTGTTTTCTGGCTTGGAACAGTGAAAAATATACCTGATAATGTTAAAAAATTGACAGGAACAAGAAACCCCAATAGGAAAGCAGGAACACAATAATATATGCATAAAAAATACTAACATATCTGACTAATCTAAATTAGAACAAGATCTTTTTTCTCTTTCCTATCAGCATTCAATGATTTGTAACTTATTATCTAGTTATTTTACTTAATAGGTACAGTCTAATTCTGAAAGTCTTAATAATAATAATGATAATAGTAATATCAATAATAATTGTAATAGCACTAATAATAATAATATTATGTATTATTTTTTATTCCCGGTCATTAAATATTATTTTCCAAATCATTTTATTGTAAAACAATAGAAAATATTCATTATTTTTTTCAACTTTCCTTTTGTTGCTTGTATGATGAAATTATTTACTAAGAATAGGCAAATTTTGTTTTTACAGCCATTGCAATGCTAAAAACAAAAACATATTTAAATTTCTACATTTTTATTTAAACTTCCACAAGCAATATATAAAAAACAAGTAAAAAAGGTAGAAGTGAACAGTTTTACTCTATTTCCGTTTGTAATGTAAATCACTTTCCCATACAAGCCCCAAACTATAGTCTCCCATTATCTCTTCATTCTACATATACTCGACGAGATCTATTTTCAAACTTCAATATATCTTCATAGATGCAACCCCTTGCTCCTCTGATTATGCTCCCATATTCTCATTGACCTTATCAAGATGGGCATTAAGGATGTGCACTTTCAGGATCATTTTACACCTACATTTGGCATTAGCTTTTCACTAAGCTTTCAACAAGTTGCACATAATCGCCAGCTTTGTGGTTGCCCCAAAGCCCTGACAATATCGTAATAAAACTCTTCCAGGCTTCAATGTCCTTTTTAGTAAGTTTTTCAGAAAATTCTTAACACTATGATTTTCCTTATTTGTGGTACAACAAAGATACCCGCTTTTACCTTTGACTCAGAGAGTTTGGGAAAGAAATTTCGAAGGTACTTGAAGCCTACGGACTCTTTAGATCTCTAACAGGCTGCTTCAATAGACCTTGTTTTAAATGCATTGGAAGGAACAAAGTCTTTTGAGGGATTCTCAATTGCTAACACTTGACATTATGCCTTCCAAAAGAGAACTCAGTTCTTTCATGCTAGTTCTTTTTTTGTTAATGTGCAGTTGTATCCCTGCTGTCCCAAAGATAGAGATGACATGGAAACTTGAAAAAATCTCTCTGGAGACTCATCGAAGTCTCTAATCACTTTCAGCCATAATCTTTATAATTAAAAGCTTATAGCAGGAGCTTGCCACTGTTGTAGTCCTCCTTGAGATATACTGAATGAGCCAAGGGAAGGAATGGATACTTTTCAAATTATGGAGAACTACAGCTTTAAAGCTTCTTGAGGCACTGACAATAAAGAGCCTTCACTCATCTGTATTACAAGTAATTCCAATTGCATCAAGCAGATCAGATACATCATTGCAATGGCATAGCCCAGCTTGAGAAATATTTATGACGTTTCCTTTGGCTTGTCACTTGCACATTTTCCTCAAGGAAATCCCATTCTTTGAGCTTAGAAATAAAAAAACACCATTTGACTGACAAGCAAAGATCTCTGACAAGGTCATTGATGTGTCTTTGGTTTAGATTATATGGATTCCTCTCAACATCCATATTTGTCACACAGTAATTTAGACCTTCACTGATCTTTTCAGGTTCTGAATGATTGCGTTCTTCTGGGGATTACTAATTCGTTCTTGGAGGGTTAGGTACAGGAAGATCAGCACTTTATGGTACTTGTGCAATAGAAAATGGAAGATTGAGATAGGAAACAGCAAGTGCAGTTTTGCCATTTCAACGATTCGAAGGGTTCCGCCATGCAGAAGTAGTAGTTGCTTGAGTGGTCAGTGGGGTTCACGCTAAATCCTGGGAATGGCAAACTTCATGGCTCTTCATTCCCCTCTATACCACCCTGTAAAGGTAAGAAAATTATACTTTATTGCTCTTTATGTTTACAAACAACCATAATAACTTAAATACTTGTGACATTTAATATTTTACTCTTTACAACAAACAATTCTCACCTTCCAAACTTTTCTTGATGTTCACAGGTACAATGAGGTACTCAAGGTTTGTATTTGGTCCTAAACTGGCATGCCAAAGTATGGCTTTGTAAACACATTCTCATAAATGCTGTCACACTGAACTTTTTTGTTCTTGTTTTAATAAAACTGTCCATAGATATAATAGAATGCAGCTGGAGAATGATTGCAGCCTCTTGATGGCATTTCTCTTCTGATGTGTTCACTATAGTAGCTAGCGCTTAAATTATGGGAGATCTGTCAATTTATGTATAAATATTTCTGAAGTTATATTCCGAATGGTTTTAGATGTTTCCATGGATGTGTTCTGGCAAGTTCTGAAACATTCTTGAAACTTCATAAAATTCTACTAAATTCTCGAAATTTCTCATTAAATCTACAACATTCCTATGCTTTAAAAAAAAAAATTTAAATTAAGATTTTAAAATTTCTACCATGTTTTGAAAAAATTAGAGTCTACACCGTTTTATAAATTTTCAATTTTACCGAAATTAATAATACCCTAGCATTATTTTCATAATGGGCAAATTAAAGTTTTTGGATCAAAATAGACTTTATTCATTTACTTTAGCAAAACTTGGAAATAATACTCTTAACCCTTGAACAAGAAAAGAGTAAAATCTTGAAACATGACGTAATGATAGTAATACTAACTTACAAAGCTAAACTAGAAATATACGCTTCCCTTTTTTTTACTTTTTTCTTATCAACATACGATGTTTTGTCACTTGTTATCTAATGTTTCTAATTATTTTTTCCAGTCTAGTTTTAAAAATCTCAACTTAACTACCGGATACCACTTCTTCAGGTATAAATTCTTTAGGGAAAAATGCTTCTACATAAATTAGTTCGAAAATGTTTCAAGCGATTTTCATGCCTTTATTTTGTGGCATCTTAAACGTCTTGTTTCTAGATTGAATAAGTTTAGCCTTCCTACTCTTGTCTCATAGTTATGATATCTCAATTCAGGCATCAATTTTGTGGTCCTACCTTGTACCTTCTCCAATTTTTCAATAACCCTCGCAAAATATGCTAATTCTGGTCTTACTCATGCATTATACATATTAAAAATTGTATTTTTATTTTTTAACTAAATTGATGTTTGTTGTAGCCGAGAAACTTCCATGCTTTCTTTTCTAATTCAATACACTGCTGAGAAAACTGATACATAGACTCCAAGATTTTTTCATTATCAGTTAGTTATTATTTTATCAAAGAGTTCATATTCTGCCCTTTATTTTTAATAACCCACATGCATTACTTTACACTTTTTCAAATTTAAGGGTAATTTCCATTCTGAAGACCACTGTGCTATCTTAACAATATCATTTTTAAATTCTAAAACATCCTGTTCAGTTACTATTCCTTTTCTTAACTTGCAGTCAAAGGCGAATTTAGGAATTTTTGACAGCAAGTTAAAAACCTACATCATTATCATACATAATAAAAGAAAAAGCACCAAGGATCGAGCCTTGAGGAACTTCACTACTCACAGAGGTCCATTTTGACGCTTGTCCGTTAATGACTACTCCCTGTTTACAATCCATTTTGTTACTTTTCCCTCTATTCTTACGTCTCTCACTTTTGACATCAACTTCTTATGCGGTACTTTATGAATGCTGTTTGAAAATCTAAATACAAAATATCAGTTGATCTCTTACTGCCATGCTCTCTATTAATATAGTGGAAACCGTCTAATAAATTTGTAACGTATGCCATGTGTTTCTTAAAGCTATGCTGTGAATCATTTAATAATTTGTTCTTTTCTAAATACTTAACTATCTTTGCAGCAATAAAGGTTTAGAGCATTTACCCAACTGCTTAAGTTAAACTTTTGGGCGACTATTACAAGCCAATTATTTACATTCTTTTTTAAATATTGGTGTTGCATTTGCTAGTTTCCAATCTTGAGGAACGATTCCACTTTCTACCAACAAATTAAAGATCTGAATTGAGTGTTCAGCCACTTGATCTTTGATTTCTTTCAGAACCCTTGGAGATATTTTATCTGGTCCCAGAGATTTATATTTATTCATTATTTTCAATAAACTTTCTTATAGTGTTAACACTACATTTAACCGATTCAACTGGCCTATTGCCAGCATTTTTAATAGTTGGTGTGGAGATATTAATCATACTGTCTTTTGTAAACAATGATACAAAATATTGATTTAAAGTATTAGCTACATTAACATCGTTAAATTGTAAAATATTATATTTGTCTTTATTGGGCCAATGCTTTTTTATCGGTTTTATCTAATTTATTATAGCAAAAAAACTTTGAATTTCCTTTACAATTTAGAGCTAATCTTTTTTTTCTCATTTCGTTTGACTTTTCTGGTTTCAATTTTAACTTTTTTATCTCAATTCTACCGAATGATTTCTATTTTCTGTGCTTCTATTATATTTTTGCGTTCTATACGCTTTATCTCTGTCTATAATGATTATAGTAATTTCAGCAGATAACCATTTAGGTTGATTGACATTTTTGATTCATTCCACATATCATTAATTTCTACATTATTTAAGGCACAATTGTTCAAACTCTTCCTCAGCCCAGCAAAATTAGCCTTTTCTAAATTTAATTTAGTGATATTTACCCTTTTTCTAACATAAGGAATATTAATTTCAAATTCGATTAGATTATGATCGATATTACCAATTTCATCTCTTACATTTAGATATAAAATTAATCCTAATCTGATATTAACACTAAATCAGGTATATTTCCGTCTCTTGTTGGTTTTCTCACCAGCTGAGTTAATCAAATTTCATCTAAGAACCTAAACAAGCTTTATCCTTCTGAGTTAGTTGCTTTCATAAACCAGTTTACTGTAACGTAATTAAAATCTCCAATGGTCAAAGATAGCTAATCTTTATTGATATTGGTCATGAATTCATAAAATTGATTATCTACCTCCAGAAGTTGATATGACTTCCTTTAAACCTAATAGACAAATAAATATTTTTTTAGGTTTGGTTTAATTCCTATTACTTCAAAAGGAGAGTTAATGCTACAACCTATAAAATGCAAATATTCACAGACCTAGAAAAGAACTCCTCCACTTTCTGACTCATCTCTATCTTTATGAAACATTTTGTATTCTTATAATTGAAATTCTGAAATAAAATATCTCGAGTGGCAGTGAATCTATGATTTTGTGAGAAAAGAAAATATCGAGATAGTTAATCAAACCAACGCTTGGAATAATATCGCTTTTCAAGTGCCGGAAGGTTTCTTAAGTTTATTTATAATAACTTTCCATAGGTTATCTTTCCTTTTCCGCAGAGGTGGATATCATTTTGAGTATACAAGTCCTTGTTTTGCTTACATAGAAGCCAAAAGTCAAAAAATTCAACATTTTCCTTTTGGAAAATATCTGTTAAACGATAGTTTATCGCAGTGTTTTCCCACTTTTTTTGACTATCGCCTCCTTTGGAAAAAACATTTTTGTCCTCGCCCAATCTGTCATCTGTTAATCAAACCAACGCTTGGAATAATATCGCTTTTCAAGTGCCGGAAGGTTTCTTAAGTTTATTTATAATTACTTTCCATAGGTTATCTTTCCTTTTCCGCAGAGGTGGATATCATTTTGAGTATACAAGTCCTTGTTTTGCTTACATAGAAGCAAAAAGTCAAAAAATTCAACATTTTCCTTTTGGAAAATATCTGTCAAACGATAGTTTATCGCAATGTTTTCCAACATTTTTGGACTATCGCCCCCTTTGGAAAAAACATTTTTGTCCTCGCCCAATCTGTCAAATTAAATTTCGAATACTATACTAAATTTATCTTTCATAGCAAGATAATACTCGTGTATTAGTTTAGTTCAAAGATAATTTGAATGTAGTTTTTATTTCTATTATAAAGTATAGTGATGAAAATGCTAAAAAGAACTTTTATTTGGTAGCTTACCTCAATATGTTTTCAATGCGATGCTTGACTTTGTTGTTTATTGACTAAGGCTCTGATTCTAGGTTCCATGCTGCTTAGAACTAATCACAGATCTCCTCACTTTGAAATTTACAGGCGGTTCCTTTTAGTTAGAAGCTGAGTAACTTAACTAAAACCATGTTCAGTCATATAGGAAATTAGAAAAGCATTGACAAATATTTGAGGTGATAGTTTCCTACAGCCTTAGATACCTTTCTGAAATTTCCTTTTATACTCAAAATTCCTGGTATGATTTTGTGCAGAAGGACTTTAATTCGAACTCGATTTTAAAGCAATTAACTCCTCTTGCATTTTAGAGTCGTTGTCATTAAAACAAGCGTCAATAAATGGGTTTATATACCAGTCAGGTATTTCCATATTGATGAGATCCTGATATCTACAGCTTATGTCCTAGTGCAAAAAGCTCAAATGCTCACAATAAATCAAGAGGTCATCATCTAATATTGAGTTAGAAGTCTCATAATCATTTTCTAGTTGATCAAGATTTGGAAATTGCGATAACTGCCCACGACCAATATTATGCCCAAAGAGTGAAAGTTTGTCCATGTATGTGCAAATAACAGAGTTCGCTATGATAAGATATACATCACAGCCTTGCAATTGCAAAGCAATAGACATGAATTCACCTTTAGTGTCTGTTTCAAGTTCCTTTGCAAACATTAATTTTTGCACAATTTTCTTATCTTTAATAAAACGAATATATCCAAAAAATAGTGTTCCATTGCCTGTGAAAGTAAATTCGCCCAATTTTTTAGTATGTAATAAATGGTCTTTTAATTGTCTTTGGCCATCTTATCAAGTCTTCTTTGCACATAATTATTACAAAGCAGGATCGTTTTAATAATAAGTTTAAAAATTTGAAAACTTTTATTTCATTTTATCAGGATGGATCTTCTTTAAATGATCAAATGATCAGATAACCTAGATGGCATCATGGCTACGTTCATGGAGTTCAAGGTGCCATAGCGAGGTGGATAGAAAACTGGCTGAGTAATTGTAGGCAACGCGTAGTTATAAATGGAAAATCATCTAGCTGGACAGACGTCACTAGCGGGGTACCTCAGGAATATTTTCTGGGACCAATTCTATTTCTAGTATACAATAACGACTTAGACGAAGGCTTTTTAGGCATAATATCGAAGTTTGCTAACGACACCAAAATTGAGAATTCAGTACTCACAAACGCAGGGATTAATGAAATGTAAAACAATCTCGACAAATTGTCGAACTGGGTGCAAAAGTCGCAAATGCCTTTTAACAAGGATAAATGTAAAGTTCTCCATATCGGATATCGTAACGGCAAAGCAAATTACTTACTAAATGGTACTCGACTCTTAAGCGTAGACAAATAGATGGACCTAGGATTAACAATATCGAGTAACCTAAAACCCAGTCAGCCATGTTCAGAAGTCCTTAAGAAAGCTAATAAATTAATTGGATTAATTGGTAGAGTATTCGAGTATAAGTCCAAAAATACACTCCTTACTCTCTACAATTCCTTGGTCCGTTCCATTATGGAATACTGCGTTCAAGCCTGGTGCTCCTCCTACCAGAAAGATATAGCGAAATTAGAACGAGTCCAACGAAAGCTAACTAAAATGATACAAAGTTTAAAAAACAAAACATACGAAAAGCGACTTAGAGAACTAAATCTATTTCCGTTAACTCAGCGTAGATTAAGAAGGGGCTTAATTCAAGTCTTTAAAATTATCAAAGCCTAGACAATATGGATTCCAATAAATATTTGACTATCGACCAGTCAAATTACACGAAAGGAAACGGTTGCAAAATTATAGGTAAACATTTTACCTCGCAAGATTCTAAGAATTACTTTTTTTAACCGAATCGTCAACTTATAGAATGGGCTTCCTCGTAAAGTAATAGACTGAAACACCGTAGATACTTTCAAATGTCGTATAGATAAATACTTTGAATCTAATCCCCGAAATAACAGCGTTTTCTAGTGAATAACTAACTCCCTAGCTTTCAGATGACAGTTTTACCAAATTTCTCCTACTTTCCATCTCCACTATCTATCTTCCCCATAATCCTTATCTCATGTCACCTAGTATGGACCACAAGTTCTGCGTTGTGAAGTGTTTATCTCTGTAAATATGAAAATATTCTCTAGCAAAGAAGACACATTGGCCGTTGTTCATTATTAGGAGAAGTAATAAATCCAAACTTAAAATATTCAACACGATACTGTGTGCATTTTTGCTTTAGTGAGTTTTACGACATGATTATTGGTAAATTCAAGCACTGAAAATATAGTAAAGTAAAAAAATGACACTAAGATATTTCTCGAATAATGCCAACAACCACCGCTAACTTTTCAACAGCTACTGAAGTACAGGGATGACACTTTATATTTTTTTATAAAATAAAATTACGGGAGTGTAATGAAATTGTTTGTTTAAAAAAGTTGGAGGTGCTAATTATTTATAAAAAAGCTGGGGGAATGAGTAAAAAATAAAAAATCTTATTCTATATAGACATAATTTAACAAAAGTTAGGTGAGAAGATAGAGTGGTTCTACTTAGCGTGGTGGAATGACGGGTTACAATATGCTAAGACTCAGCATAACGTAATTAACTCGAAACGTTACTTGATCTGCCAAATAAAATTACCCATGGCTAATGTTTATAATTAGGATGTTTGTAGAAACTCTGATATTGAATAATTTTTGAAAATTTGAACAAAAATGGATAAATTCCCACCGCCCCTTTGTGTATGTTCACCAGCTCCGAAGTGAAAAAACAAACTCACAGTGACGCTTTTTAATGCAGTAACGCCCACAAAGGAGACTTAGCGCCCACGTTTGGAATCACTGTTTTATCCCATTAGCTCGGGTTAAAATTCATGTTTCATATATTCTAAGTACGACAGGTGATCAGAAAGTAATATAAGTTAGACCGTATATCCCGTAAATCCCAAATGTAGTTTACATCCCTCTAAAGTACTCCCATCCTGCCTCTTTGCAGCGTTCCATCCCCCTTCTCCACTTCATGAAGCAGTCACGGTACTCAGAAGCGGTATACCTCGTAGCACTGAATTGACTGTTTGTGACAGGTCTTCGATACGATGAAATTTCTTTCATGCAATCACACCCTTGATCTTTGGAGTCAACCAAAAATCACAGAGTGCAAGGTCAGGTGAGTAGGGTGGGTGGGCAAGAAGTGCGATTACCTACTGCTCCAGGAATTGCACAGTCAGGCGCGCTTTGTGGGGTGCATCATTGTAGTGGTGCAGCAAAAAGCGCGATTGGCGGCGGGCTAGTGCGGACTTGGCTTGATGTTACTTTTGAGGCACCACATCTACATACATTGGTTCTTAAGCATTGAAGAAGAGGGTGGAAAGGCGCTTTCTGTTGCGAAATCATTTCTTCAAAATCTGAGGTCGAGGCTCTTCATTACTCAACCACACCATGTTGGACTGCTTGTTTCTGTTGGTGAAGAAAGAAATCCAACACTTATCTCCGGTATCAACATCTGAGAACCGTTTTGGACCATTTGGTTCGAACTCAGCCAGCCAGAGACGAAAAATCCGCACCCATTAGCACATTTCTTCCTCACTCATAAGTGTTCATGAACGATGTCATTTGCGCTTTTATTACTGACACCAAGCTCTAAAGATAAGAATCGAAGAGTATCAGTTAGATCTTCGTCAATGATGGCCCCGGTACGGACCGTTGCTGCTTCGGTCACGGATGTCCAGGGGCGTCCAGACCGATGATTATCTTCCAGGTAAGTTTTTGAATCCAGCGGTAAACAGTTTCCAGTGATGGAGTAGAGTCGGTAAAAACTTTCAATAATTTCCCTCAGATCTCCATTGTATTTGTACCGAGTTTTTGCCTAGTAAACGTGTAGAACTTTCTTTCGAAAAATCCATGTTTGCGATTAAAAGTGAAACCAAAAATGATGCAATCGCACAACGCAACGAGAAAATGTAACCCAGCCAAGCAGCGACAAGTTCGAACACGTCACAACAGGCAACACTCGATGCCCCGCGCTCCCATCACTCATGGTCTCTCCGAGTCTTACTGTCATTACTTTCTGATCCCCCCCTAGTAGTATTCTAACAACTATTCTATTATCTGTTTTCGATTTGATCATATTAACTATTTTCGTGTAGTCTTTTATTATGTTTTCTGACCAACGTAGATATAGAAAGATGGAGAGAGGAAAAGAGAGTGACAGAAAGATATGCAGGGATAGCAATAGGAAGATAGAGAAACAGGAAGAGAGAAAGAGACCTGGAAGAAGAAAAAGACGAGGAGAGAGAAAAAGACGAGGAGATAGAGAAACAGGGAGATAGAGAAAAGGTAGAGAGAACCAGAGAGTTAGAAAGGGAGAGATAGAGAGAGAAAGACAGGGATATAGATACATAGAGAGACATGGATAGATAGACACAGGGAAACAGGGAAATATTCTAGGAATCGGTAGGGCAGGCAGAGGAAAGAAGATGGCTGTTTGTGGGGGTGTTAGGACAAGTTATGACAAGTTATGACCTGCAGCCCCACGTTCCTGCCTCTTCTATTTAAGAAGCAGTAGCTGATCGCAGATCGTCAGTCACAAATTTTTCAACAATGTAGAAGGTTGAGCACCGCGCAGTGATCAAATTTTTGACCAAGGAAGGCTAGAATGCAAACGAGATCCATGCACGCATGGTTGCATGGTACACTGACACCGCCCCTTCCTATGCAACTATTGCTCTCTGGAATAAGGAGTTCGCCATGGTCGTGAGTCCCTTGAAGATGACGCCCGTCCAGGACGCCTGTCAGACGTTACCAACGAGGACAATGTGGCCCGTGTGGAGAGGATGATCCTCGAAAATCGACGGATGAAGGTCGAAGGAATCGAGCGAGAACTTGGAATATCACATGAAAGTGTTATCAACATCATCCACGACAATTTGGCCATGACCAAGGTCTCTGCCCGTTGGGTCCCTAGAAACCTCACGCCCCATGATCGACTTCAACGTCGTCAAAGTCCACAAGGCCAGAATTGCACAAGCTGCCCTGCACGAGTGCGGATTCGAGGAGCTTAACCATCCCCCCTACAGTCCCGATCTGGCCCCTAGCGACTACTTTTTATTCCGCTAGCTCAAGGCTGCACTGCGTGGACGCCGGTTTAGGGACGATGAATATGTCCAGCTCGCCGTCCAGGAGTGGATTGAACAGCAGTCGGGAGATTTCTGGTTGTCGGGAATTCGAATCCTCAGGGACAAGTGGCGCAAGTGCATTGAAATCAAGGGTAGTTATATGTAAAAATAATAAAACACTTTTCCTCATATCTCGTTTCCTTATATCCGAATTGCAAAACTTATTAACCGCTTCTCGTAAAAAGGGATCGCACCCTCGCACCCACCACAGTAGGGGTACAATAGTTAAACGTTAAGCGTAGATATAAACCAAACAAATCAATTAAATAAACAAAAGGTATGCCAAGTTTAAGATTAATTAAATCCGCAAAAATATTTATTCTAGCATCAGGGAAGCCTCTAAAATGACTTAAATTTAACTTAAATTCCGGAGCTGAATTTTTAACTCCAAAAGAGGGTGAAATCAATGTTCAGGTGAGAAAAGGATGCGTTTAAACCTAAACAGAGTTAAACCTCTAATGCTCACGCCTGCTAGGTGCAAGGTGGGCGTAATGCGCGCGATTTAAGAGGGGGGGGGCAAAGAGTCAGCTCGGTCGGTAAACCACTGACACATAAAATAGCTTTCCTACAAAGTACAATTAATTTTATAGTCAATAAATGAAAATAATGCAAAACAAAAATGCTCAGCTCATCTGGACTGATGATCCACTTTTATCACACAAAAATATTCACCCATTTAAAAAGCAAGTCATAGAATATTAACTAACAATGAATATTTATCAATTAATAGCTAATTAAAGAGCAAAAACTGATTAAAGATTAAAAGTAAAGGAAACAATGTAGGTGATTAATCTAGTAGGCAGAAGGCTTTACTTAATCATACGAAAGCGTCCTGCTCTTTGATTCAAACTAAGGGAAGAACTTCATCCAAATCTCGCTGTCTACTTTTGCTCAGAAGGAGCAACTTAACGGAAAATTATAAGGCAACAGCTCGGTCGAATCCGAACTTCAAAGACGTAAATCGTTAAGTGAAATTAATATATAACATTAGAACCAAGTACTATGCTTACTGCCCATCAGATGTTACAATAGTTTGTTTAAATTACCAATTGAAGGAGCTGATTCACAGAATACTAGTGCGAGGGCAAACACTTTTAATACTGATTGCGCTTGCTTGTTTCAACTAAGCTCTTGAAGTATTTACAGGCAATAGTAGAAATAGATCATACCTGTTCACCAGACTTTAGCAACATTTCCATACCAATATGAATATAAGAACAATTAAATTAATTAAAAATATAATTTGCCAGCGGAAGGCTTTAATTTAGTCAAATTATTCAAAAGGGGGTGAGGCCTCTTCACTAAAGACCCTGTCTATGGATACAAACTTCCTAGTTAAAAAGGTCACAATAACGTCTTATCAGGAAAGAATCCGAACAGAAAACAAAGCAAAATCTAGGTTAATCACCATCGATGAACAAAGAAGAAAAAGTGAGATTTTTTTTAAGGTAACCTTTACGAATAAAGGGACTAACTGCCGTTCACTGTGGTAATTCAAGAAAAATAAGAAAAGAACTTTCAGAAGAGATAATTGATAATACTTGAGTTTATGGGCGCACGCTAAGGGGCGTTATTTCTGAACTACACTTTTGGGTTACAATTTAGGCCTTATGAAGTTAGATGAGGCTGATCACGGCGTTGTATTTGTTTCTTTATTTGTTTTGGGCTCTATATTCTTAATTATTTAGTAAGTGCCTGCACTTCTACTCGATTATATTAATTAGTATTGTAATAAATCTTTAGTTGTTTTGTTTTTTGGGGGGAGGGGGCGTGTACCTATTTCTTATTTCGTTTAAAGATAAAATTACAACGCTTCTCTTAATGTTAAAATAAACCATTATTTTCACACACTGGCAACCATTAATTCGACCTTATTTCAAACATTGGCAACCCTGGAGCCAACCAGCTAAAATAACGCGATTCTTGTGCATTCGGTTTGCTTGACTTTAATACGACTTTTGTTAATACCTCGGCCAATTTAATAGTCTCTTGTATAGATCATGGCTTCATCTTAAAAGCGAAGATTTGTTACAGGTGTAGACAAGAAGCACGGCTCGATTATAATAATGAAAGGCGGAGATGGTTCAGCCTTTCTCGTGAAGTGATTATTTATTAGGTAATTTAAATAGACGATAGCGCCGCCTAAATTTTACAATCGTCTAAATGTTAGCCTTTCGAATTAGGAATATTGCGAGTTTTTTTAAAGTTGCGGATGTGTGGGGGGTGAAACCCTCACAATTAAGTGGAGGTATAGGGGCAAAGCCCCTTGTCGAGGTTTAGTGACTGAGTAATCCCAGTTCCATTTCCTGGACATATATTTTATTACCGCACCAAGGTGAAGCGGAGGTGAAGTGTATCCAATACACCTACCGTAGCCACTTCCGGTAAATAAGAATAACCTCGGGGCTTCCCTTTTGATCAAAATTAAGATAATTATCCCCTGAGTTTGTCCCCACTCAGTAAAAGCCAGTCATGGGTGAACCGGTGTAATATTGAGATTTAAGCCTAGTGGATTGCTTAATAATTGCCAAAGGATCGTCCAAAATAGTTAAACACACAGATACAAAATTAATCTTTAATGTACATGAATTAGAAATAAGAAAGAGCGTATATAGGTATGAATAGAATTAAATAAGTCTACAACATGTCGTGGGGATTATACTTGAAAATTACTCACTAGGATGCTTGCGTCTTAATGGCGGAATGAATTGAATAATATTATTAAATTAAGCACTGAATTAATCACTTTTAATACTCGAAGTTATGGGCTCGGGATGGGAATTCTAGTTAACGAATATAGTGGTGAAGTTAGGGGAGGTTACCGAATGAGGAGGTAATCCTAGACCGGTGATATACTGATCCTATGCCGGATCACGAAGGCGAGCTAAACTGTGGCTCAAATCGGACTTCTTCTTCCTCGAAGTGACTGTCCAATTATTCGGCTCCTGGAGTTGGTAGCCGAAACCGATTACCTAGCTACGTCTGGGTTAATCCGCAGAGGGTGGTCATGTGTAACCTCATACTCTGAATGGGGGGGCCTGTGAGAAGTTTGGCACCTACAAGTACCGTGACGGCAACACACAAATTCCCCGAAGTTTCTTTCTTAAAACGGGCAAACTATTTTCTTGGTGGAACGAGCTCCAGACACTCGACGTAGGTCCAAGGTCTCCTGCCTAATTTCATGGATAAGTTTTCCTTTTATTTCCCTCACGAGGAGAAATCGAGAGAGAGCATCAAATTCTCGTGAAGTCCGTATCGCTGCGCGAAAGACCTTTTCATCTGCTGCCAGACAGAGTAAATCTTTCACACCTTCGCTTCACGTCGCAGTTTACGACGGCGCAAAAACTCAGACCTTCCTCGGTTAGCAGGTGTCTATTAGCGACAGACATTTTCCTGAACAGACGTTCAAATTTGGTTGTTTCAAAGGCACGAAAAGGGCGGAGGGAATTCGAGGTGAAAGGTGAATTTGGAATCGGGAGGGACGCGCAACTTGTGTTGGGGTATTTTTGCGTATACTAATGTACGTGGTATTTAGACTTCTACAACCCTCCAATTCGAAGTAACTAAAAAATGTTACTTATTGGTGGAAATAGCCTAAGGTAGGTGGCGCCATTGTCTCTATTATTTCGATAAACGTGCAGAGCCGATCGCATTAACTGTATCCCAAAAGTGTAACACATAAATAGTGCCCCTTAGCGTGCGCCCATAAAGTCAAGTATTACCAGATAATTAAAAATAGCGGCATTGACAAATGACACTTCTGTTCCGAAATTGATAATTATTAATCTGTATTATTCCTGAACAAATCCAACTGAAAGAGAGACTGAGAGAGAGAGAGAGAAAGAGACAGAAAGAGACAGAGAGAGAGATGAGACAGAAAGAGACTGAGAGTCTGAGTGAGAAGGAATAAGATATAGACTGAAAGAGAAAGAAAGACTGAAAAAGATATGGATAGAGAGAGAAGAAGAAAGAGAAAGAAAATGAGAGAGAAAAGGGAAGAGAACAAGAATAGGAGATAGAAATAGGGAGAAAATGAGGGGGGGAGAGGGAGAAGGATTGGAAATTAAGGAGAGGGTGAAATTCAGAAAGAAATTTGGAGGGAGGGATAGAGAGAGAGAGATTAAGAGAGGTAAAGACCGATTGAGAGAAAGAGGCAAGAGATTAAGGTAGATGGTGAGAGATATAGAGAATATGAGAACAATTACAAGGAAAAGAAGTACCCTAGTAGACCTTACGATCCATTTAAAAGGGTAACTTTGGCTTAACAGTTGAGCAGGCGCAGTCTTCGAAAGTGTCAATTAACGCCCTCGAAGAACACTCGCACAACGGCTTAAGTGCTCAAACGGCGATTTTTCCAGACTGTCTAGTTTCCATTTGAACTGCTGAACAGAATTGATGTTGACACCTTCCACTGAAAGTGCGTTCCAAGCACCACATATGTTGTATGTGAAAGATTTCCCACACAGATCACGGTGGTAACTCTACAGTTCAGGTTGGTGGCCTTGATTTCTGGCTCTGCCCTCGCTAAGCTGGAAAATATCCCTATAGTCTACACTGTCGAAGCCTCGAAGTATTTTAAACACTTCGATAAGCTGACAACGCAGTCTCCGAGTCTCTAACGAGAACAAATCTAATTCCTGTAACCTATCTTTGTAACTCTTGTGTCTGATAAGAGGGAATCAGTTTGGTTGCCCGGGCTGCACATGTACTAATCTCAGATGCATTTTTGGCATCTAAGTGCTTTAATGCCACCTCCTCATTCACCAACGGTTTACGGCTGTTTACATAACCAAAGAACTCCTTGGGATTCTCTTTGCAAAGTCTCGCTATTCAGAGCTCCTTGGCAGGCTTTGCCGCCCTTATGCTGGACTTCACTCTCCTAGCTAGCCTATGGTACTCATCAAAGTCACCATAAATCTCTGACTGCCGGTACACAGTTCTTTTCTCCCTCTTCAGTTGCCTAATTTCTCGATTAAACAACCTTGGTTGAACAGAAGACCAACGCAAGCTTTTCACGGATATAAATCGTGATTGAAGACTCATAAACGTAGTTCTGAAACTATTCCACAAATCTTTAACATTCTCACCCCCTTCCAGCTCCACATTAGCCAATCCGGCACGAATACCTTTGAAGTCTGATCTTCTCAAATCTTGTTTCCTCGATTCACGAGTCACAGACTCTACTTTGGGTACCTTGACTACAAATCTAACTATTCGGTGGTCACTGCCACCGAGCTCCTCGCCTACAGAGAGCCCCTCAAAGATGTCACCCTCAGAGGTGAAAACCAAGTCAAGTTTATTATTGCCTCTCGTCGGCTCTCTCACCCATTCAGTCAGGAACTCGTTGTTTGCGAACTACAGGAGCAGTGCGTTCTCGCCACATTCTGGTTCCCAGTCATCTTGAGTGTTGAAGTCTCCCATGACGATACACACTGTCTTCAACAGGTTCACCTAGCAGCCCGTACAGATCCCTGTCCTTCTCAACGAGTTGGGCAGGGGGTCTATAAAGCAACAAGGTACTGTATCTGGCAGGACCTATCTCTAGGTCTACACATAGTAGCTCATGGTCGGATACAATGTTGCAGTTCGTCGTTTTGAAGGTATCCTTAACATACATCACACCGCTACCCTCTCTGTCTAACCTATCTTTTAGGAAGGGTTGGTAACCTAGAATCGTGAATTCATCCTTAAAATCTCGGTTTGATGTTTCTAGCCACGACTCTTTTATGGCCACCATCTCAGGTTTTTCCCTCGCTACGAGGCCACGAAGTTCAAGAAACTTGTTCCTGATTGATCTTGCATTAAATAAAAGAACTTCCAATTGAGGGAGATAAAGAAAAATAGAAACATATATAGAAAGATTGTGAGAGATCGAGAAGGAGAAAAGGATAAAGAGATTAAGAGAATGAAATAAAAATTATAGGAAGAGATAATGAAAAAAGAGAAGAAGAGATAGAACTAGAGAGAAAATGGTAGTGATAGAAAGAGAAAGACGGAAAGCCAAGAGGGGACAAGAGAGAATGAGAAAGAAGGGTAATGTGAAGGCGAGAGAAAGGGGGATGAATAGAAAGACAGAGCGAGAGAGAAACTTAGTGGGACAAGAGTAGAAAGAGTATGGGAGAGAAAATGGAAGATAGAGAAAGGGGGAGAGAGAAGAGCAGATAGAGGAAGTGAAAGTGAGAAGGGGAGAAAAAGATGTTGATAAAGAGGGAGAGAAAGAAGGGAAGAACGATGCAAAGAGATTCCGAGAAAGAAGAATAGAGATAAAGAGAGAGAAGGAGAACAAGGAGAGAGAAGGAAAGAAGGAAAGAAGGAAAGAGAGAGAAAAGAGAGTGTAGTAGAGATCGAGAGACAAAGAGAGAATGAAAGAGACAGATAAGCAGAAGGAGAATATGAGAGAAGAAGAGAGAGTAGTAGATATTTAGAGAGAAAGAAGGAGACAGAGAAGCAGAGAGAGAAGGTGAAAGAGAATATGAGAGATAAGAGGAGGGAGAAGGGAATATTGGGAGAGATAAAAGGGTTAGTGAGAGAATGGCATCTAGAGGCAGACAGAAAGAGAGTAACAAGGAGTTACAAGGAAAGATAGTACCTCAGAAGACTAAGTTAATCCATACCGAGGAGGTACTCATTTAATATTGATATTCAATCTACTCGTCATAGAAATAGTATAGTAAAGTTCAAGGCTCTCCCCTCCCACCTCTCCTGCCCGATCTTTCGGGCAATGAAAGATGAAAAGATACCCGCTGTGCTAGAAAAAAAAGTACACAAACAGGAATTTCGACAGGAAAGCAGAAATGCATTTCTACATTATTATTTTTCTTTTAATATTCTTAATCTAATTATTTTCAGTGTAATCTTATGTTTTTAGTATGTAAGCGTATTTATGATTTTATCTAACCTCCTTTTAAACGAGAGAGAGACAGAAGGTTACAAGCAGTTACAAGGAAGGAAAAGAAGTACCTATGCTGAGGAGGCACTACGTATAAAATAAATCTAAATTCAACTCTCGCTATTGTCACACACTACACAATTGCTATCACTATATTCTGTCTTAAGGTAGTTTTTGTTGTCGACTCTTAAACTCTTCGTCACTGCTACTCTTGAAAACTACCGCTGCCAGTCTATTCCACGTGTTTCAGATGTTGTACATGAAGGACTTACCCACCGGAAGCGTATTAAATCTGGGAAACTTCACCTTCCACCCGCGATTTCAAGTCGCATTCTAGTTAAGGGTAAAGTATTTCGTGCAGTCGACATTTTCAAGGCCACTTAAAATTTTTAAAATCTCTAAGAGATAACTGCGCAGACTTCGAGTCCCGAGCGAAATGAGACCAAGCTCTTGCATTCTTTCCGGGTATGTCTTGTTCTTTAGCGATAGGATCAGTTTCGTGGCCCTGGTTTGCACCTTTTCAAAACGATCGATGTCTTTTCGATTGTGAGAAGACCAGAACTGAACTGCGTACTTCAGGTGAGGCTAGAGCACTGAGTTCTACCATGGCAGAACAACCTCCTTGTTCCGAAAGCTGAATTCCCTCTGGATGTAACCCAGCAGGCGCCGAGGCTTCTTCTCCAACTGTAAACACTGCTTCAAGAATTTGAGATTGGTGCTAATCAGCACACCTAAGTCCTTCTCGACACCAGTTGACTCAAGACGCATACCTTGTAACTCATAGTCTGACCGGGGATTCGCATATCCGATGTGCATCACCTTGTACTTGTCCAAGTTGAAAGGTATCTGCAACTTGTCAGACCACTCACCGATCACCCATAGGTCCACCCTCAACCACTCGATGTTTTCGGGCCTCGCTACTTTCGCTCCAAAGTTTGTATCGTCGGCAAATTTTGCGAGGTGGTTCTCTAATCCTTCCTCTATGTCATTGATGTAGATGATGAATAACAGAGGGCCCAACGAGGAGCCCTGAGGGACTCCGCTCGTTACTGACGAACGACAGCCAACTTTCTAACCAGTCTGCGGCCTTTCTTCTAATTTCCAAGTCACTTACTTTTGCCATCAGTCAACGGTGGGGAACATTATCGAAAGCCTTTTGGAAATCCAAATAGAGTATATCCACCGCTCTACTTATGTCAAACTCGCTCATCATCCAGTGAAAGAATTCGAGCAAATTCGTGAGGCACGAGCGTTTTCATTGGAAACCGTGCTGGGTGTCTCTCCGCTATGATGATTTCCAGTACTTTACCCACTATTAAAGTTAGACTTATCGGTCGGTAGTTTCCAACAGTGCCACGGTCCCCTTTTTTGTGGATCGGCGTGACGTTGGTCATACGTCAGTCCATAGGGAGTTCACCGCTATCGAGTGACGCGTTGAAAATATCAGAAAGATGGGTCCCCATCTGATCTTCACTTCACGTAGTAGTATCGGCACGAAGCAGTCAGGGCCAGGGGATTTTTATACATTCAACTGGCCGAGCCTCATGGCAACCTATTCGGTAGTTCTATTTATTTCTTCTAGCGTCTCTAATCCAACATCTATCACTATCGATGGTATGGGTATCTCTCCATACCTTACTCTCGTGAACACCGAGGAAAATTAGTCGTTAAGTACGTTGGTGATTTCCAGGTCCGAATACTAGAGGACGCTGTTTGCTGGAACCCAAAACGCGATTTGGTCTTGTTCCTGCTGGAGATGAATTTCCATTCCTAAGGCTTGCCTATTCGATAAGAAGGATAAAATGATGACAAATATTGGTTAACTGAATGATGTTGTTTGATTATAATCTATTACTTAATATTTCTTGGTAAAAATAAATGTTTGAATATTTTTCAATTCCAGAAATGGTACTTTCCAAAGAAAAGTGTGCAACCATTGTTACTCTGCACTAAAGTGTCCTAAAATGCAAGAAGATACTTGCTAAGGATATAGCATCAAGAAGTACCATCTTTAGGAGCATTTGTGGTGCCCAATTGGAAGGTGAAGTTGAGCCAACAAGGAACCTAAAATTAGCCCCCCGTTGTCATATGAAATCTTTAAAATGGGCATACAAATTGAATATTGAAATTATATACCATCGTGTAACAATTAATTAATGTTAAACAAAGCAAATACTTATAAATAATGTTAAATCGCGATTTAATAATCTACATATGTATCAATGCAAAGCAGAATATTTTGGAATAATGAAAATCAAATCTTTGTGTTCCCACGCGAATATACAAACATACACACATTAGAAAAAAGGCGCAAGCCCACGGTTTGGATGCTGAAATAACAAAGACAGTGGAAGCAGCTGTGCATATATAGGAATCCGAACCACCAGCCTTGACATTAACCTGTGAAAGACGCAATCAATCTTGCTACGGATGTCGGCTTGATAAAGCCCGGTCAGGTTTCCAAGTTCATATACTCTCTTAATGCACACGTGCCTACACTGAACATGCACACGCCCTTGGAATTGAATAAGCTCCGCCAAGCAAGATGGAACGGTGAACACACGTACATACCCTCTGATCAGATAACTCCGCCTCGCGCTTGGATTAGAAAAGTGGAGCCACGCCCTTAAATTTAGTTAGAATAAATAGGCTTGCAAAACATACAACGAGATTTAGTATTATTAGTATCGTAATTAAGTCAACCGCCAAGAGTCAGACAGTATCTCAATCCACGGTCCGTTTGCCCACAATACCACAGTATGACAGAGAAGGAGAGATACAAGAAACACTGAGTTTATTAACACTGATAACCAGTCATAAGGACGTGAGCACAAAAACGAATCCGAAACTCGGCGATTTCATTTGCCAGAACTGAGGTAGCCCTAATCTAAGATTAAAAGCCTACAAAACCACCATTTTTCTTCCGATTCCCTCCTTCCGCCAAGTAGTCTATCCGGTTACCGTAACCCAGCCGACAAGTGGATAACAAAACGGACATTTGGAGTCAGATTAAATTCTACAGTATCGCCGCCTTAGCCTTGCTTACTAATAAATTTCATCATCCCGTTTACTTATAAAAAGGTCTCTCCTTTACTCCCATACATTAATGATTTAAAAAAGACTAGCTACACTGCTGTGAAGAAGTCTTATGGATGTCCAAGGGCTTCATATGACGGTCAATATCGCCTCCTGATAAGATGCCAGCTCAAGGATCATGTTGGCCCCAATGCAAAGCTTGCTCATGATTATAAAGAAGCAGGTGTGAACGTTTCAGCGTGCACAGTCAAGTAGAGACTTTTTGACAAAGGTATCAAGTCTAGAAGGGCTGTTAAGAAGCCTACGCTCACCAAGAAGAAAGTTACGTATAGGCTCCAATTTGCAGGAAATATATAGAACGTTTGTAGCTTTGGAAGATCCCTCGTTAGGAGGACATAAGGAAGCGGTTTTACGAGCAATGTGCCATGCTCACGGTAAAGCATCTGGATGCTATCCATGTCTGGGGCTAATTCTCATCTCTAGGAACTGTAACACTAACTATTTCGCCCTAGAACACTGCCATAAACTTAAAATGGTACCAAAACGTACTTCATCAGCACATTTTATCAACTATTCAGGACCAATTTGGGGATGATAACTGTATTTTTCAACATGATGGCGCATTTTGTCACAGCAAAAGCAGTAACAAAGTTCTTGGCTGAAAATAACATCGAAGTTTTGGATACTTTGCCTTGGGAATTCGCTAGATTTCAACCCGATGGAGAATTTGTGGGCAATAATCAAGCTGACGGTTGATAAACAAAAACCATCTAATTGTGAGGATTTGCAGGTGCATATTGAACAAAAATGGAGCAATATCAGTCAAGACATCATCACAAATTAAGTCTCCAGCATACCAAAACGAATTTAAGCTGTCCTGAAAAACAAGGAAAGTCATTGTAAATATTGGCTGCACGCATGAATTGATTGTATTCTTTAATAAAATGGTTTGGTGCTCTAACATTTTGTATATTTCACCTTCAAATTATGATACAAACATACTAAACAAAATTAAAAATTTGATTAGCTATAACAATTTTCTTATATGGAGAATATAGTAGTCTTAAAACATTTGGCCATGAATGTAAAGAGATTGAGAGATAAAGCTTTTGATAGAATGATAATGTAAGAAGGAGCGATTGAGAGAGTGAAAGTTGGGGAGAGAGTGAAAGTGAGATAGATTGAGATTTAGATAGAGTGAGAGTGAAAACATTTTTCAGAGGAAAAGTGAGAGTGAACGAGATAGAGCTTTTCACACAATATCTAGTAAAGATTATCACTCCCCATTAAAAGTAATCAATAAGTGCATTTGGTAGGTTAGGTTGTTTTTATAGTTCTGTGAACTTTTAAGTCAATTGTGTGTTTTCAACTTTGCTTAGGTGGATTGTTTGTGTTCTTTAATCTATTTTTTATCTAACTTAAATTAAATAAACCTAGTGATTGACTTCTATTACCGATGGATACTACCAAATAAACAAAGTATACATAAACACTACATTTTTCTCTTCATGATCCGCCTTTGCTCATTCGTTGCATGTCACGTTTTATTTACATAAAACAAATTTTCAGTCTAAGTTTAAGTTTAAAATTTAGTATGTTTAGGTCCATCTCTGGAGAATTATCAATAAATTACATGCCTTACCGCAATATCTTTTTTTCACTTATCAATTCCTAAACTTCCATGCATCACTTCCATTTGCTGATATATAAATTGTAGTCACCCCATAAAATCGTTTTCTATACCTCTTATAGATACAATTTATGGGAAACTCGTAGATCACTAACATAAATGTATAGAGTGCCCATATTTAACGCTCCAAAAATATGAGGTTATTTCTTATTGTGGAACCTACTTACTTATGGGTAAAATGGGGCTGCTACATAGCCATACAAACTTGTCTCATATCTCTAAAAACTTATTTCATCAAATGGTTATTATTTACTTCACCGCAGCCTTTTTTTTGTTTTGCATTTTATTATTTCTTCCTGTAGCATTTGTGTTTTGTTCTAATCGCCTCTTCTTTTTTGGTGGTCAGAAGGTGAAATGCGATTCAGTCGAAACCGGAGTAAACCTCGATTTTGCCGTATTTTGCCTAACGACCGCCAGAAATGAAGAACAGATTTTAACAAAGCACAAAAAAATCGTTCAAGAAAAAATAACCTAACCTTTAATTTTCAAATTACCAGTTTTGGAAATTTTACAAATCTATTGTACCTACCTAACAATGAGGAATCCCTAGACATCCCCTTTTGTGTGGCAGTTACAACCCCTATTTTTTTTATTAATTCGTAGTATAAACAACTCGAAAGCACAAAAAGCCCCGATTTTGCCGCATTTGACCTTACTACTACCAAAAATTAAGAACAGATCTGGATAGATATCCTCTTTTTCGAGGTGGAAGAAATATAATTCACATCCACTACAAGTCATAACGCAAGTATTTAAAAAATACTTCTTCACTGTCACGTTTCCGCAATTAAGAAAGAGAAAAATATTGAAATTCATATATTGTTATTATATTAAGAGTAACATCGACCGCTCAATAAATTCTATATAGACAGATTCGCAAAAATGTGCTTGACACAATAAGACTGGCTAAATTTGTTTCTAAGCGATTATGGGTTTCTAAATATTAACCCATCAAATATTAAAGTTTATGTTTTTCTTCGTGAATTATCAATCCTTATATTTGTTAAATACGAATATTCTTAAACTTGCTCAAATATTTTAAGGTATTTTCAGGTTAGTTATACTAAATAAATGCAGAAGAATGTAAATGATAGTTAAAGAAGTATCTAGCTTTTATCGTTAGTCTCGAAGCTGGCGTGAAACCGGGATCAATAGTAATATACAAGTACTTGGTTTCAAGCACAGGACAGTGAACCATTCCCTCAATTTTGTGGATCTGCAAACTAGTTCTCACACGCAGGCTATATAATTGCATTGAAAGATCATAAAGTAAAATATCAAGATGATGCGATGATGCAGATGGGACTTGTGGAATTCTTACTTGAAAAATTTGTATGACGTGACCGTTTCTTCGGAAACTCTGTTGATGGCAATATGCAACAAAATTTTACTTTTTAATGTTCCTGGGTTAAAAGGGCTATTTCTCAGTTGTTCTTAACTAGAGGAAATGAAAAAAAAATTATTTTGACTTGCAAATTTTGTTTTTGTAGATAGGGCGATGAATTCCTAAATCTTTCCATATGGAAAATAATGCTATGGTATTATTAATTTGGGGACAAAATTTTAGAATGTATAAAAACTTTATTTTTTTTCAAAGCGTGGTAGAAATATTATGAACTTCATTTAAAAAAAACACATTTGAATGTTGTAGAATTATTTTTGTCTTAAAGAAACCTTCCAAACCCTTCTAGATTTAATGAGAAATTTCTAGAACTTCGTACAAATTTATGAAGTTTCAAGAATTTTCCAGAACTTGCCAGAACACACCCTTGGTGGAAACTTAGAAAACCTTCTGGATATTACTTCAGAAATATTTATACAGAGATTCGCAGATCAGCTATAATTTCAGCTCTAGCTACAATAGAAGAGAAATGCCATCAAGAGGCTGCAATCATTCTCCAGCTGCATTCTATTATATCTATGGACAGTTTTATTAAAACAAGAACAAAACGGTTCGGTGTGACAGCATCTATGAGAATGTGTGAAGAGTACAAAGCCATACTTTGGCATGCCAGTTTCGGACCAAATACAAACCTTGAGTACCTCATTGTACCTGTGAACATCAAGAAAAGTTTGGAAGGTGAGAATTGTTTGTTGTAAAGAGTAAAATATTAAATGTCACAAGTATCTAAGCTATTATGGTTGTTTGTAAACATAAAGAGCAATAAAGTATAATTTTCTTACCTTTACAGGGTGGTATAGAGGGGAATGAAGAGCCATGAAGTTTGCCATTCCCAGGATTTAGCGTGAACCCCACTGACCACTCAAGCAACTACTACCTCTGCATGGTGGACCCTTCGAAACTTTGAAATGGCAAAACTGCACTTGCTGTTTCCTATCTCAATCTTCCATCTTCTATTGCACAAGTACCATAAAGTGCTAATCTTCCTCTGCCTAACCATCCAGGAATGAATAAGCGACCCTCAGAAGAAAGCAACCATTCATAACCTGAAAAGATCAGTGAAATTGTAGACTATAGTGTCACAGATATGACTGTTGAGAGGAATCCATACTATCCCAACCAAAGAGACCTCATTGACCTTGTCAAAGATCTTGGTTGTCAAAGTAAAATGTTTTGCTTTGGATTTCAAAGTTCAAAGAGTGGGATTTGATGGATGAAATTGTGCCAGTGACAAGGCAAAGGAAACGTTATAAACATTTCTCAAGATTCTTTACTTATCAAGCTGCGTTATGCTAATTCAATGATGTATCTGATCTATTTGATGCAATTGGAATTAAATTTAATCTAGACACTGAGTGAAGGCTCTTCATTGACAGCTCCTCAAGAAGCATTAAAGTTGTAATTCTCCATAATTGGAATCAGCATCCATCCCTTTCCATGGCTCATTCATTATATCTTAAGAAGGATACAATAGTTTCAATCTCATACTAGATATAAGTTTTGAAATATAAGAATTATGCTTGGCAAGTGATTGAAGAGTTCAAAATGCTAGCATTTTTTAGGGGTTTCCTGGGAGGTTTTACTAAGTTTCCATGCGATCTCTGTCTTTCTGATAGTAGAGGGATACCATAGCATATTACCACAAGAAGGACATTACCAGAAAGGTCTGAGTTCTCTTTTGGAGGGCAAAGTGTCCAGGATGAGCATTTGATAGACCTTCAAATGGAAATCGAGGAAAACTGTTTACTTCTAACTTTTTCTACTTATTTTATATATTTCTTGTGAAAGTTTCATTAAAATTGTATAAATTTAACTCTGTTTTTTGTTTTAAGTCCTAAATTGGATGAAAAACAAAGAAATTTGCCTATTTTTAGTAAATATTTCATCATACAAGCACAAGAGGAGAGTTAAAACTAATAATGGATATTTTCTATTGTTTTGCAATAGGAGTTGGAAAATAACACTGGCCATGAACATAAATTGTCTTCATATTTGTTTGCAAACAAAGAATAATTTAAGCAATTTTTATTATTTGATTGCAATGTAGTTTATTGATATTAAAATATTGGAAGAGGATCTTCATATGAGCGTGGCATGGAGACAGGGTTCGCAAAAAAATCCAAATTTTCAAAAAGCCCAATAAAACTCAGGTTTTTTTAAAAAAACCCAAGACAGTCTTAAAGCTCTAAATCTATTCTCTCTTAGACAGAGACGCAAACGCGGGGACATGATAGAGTTATTTAAAATCGTTCATGGTTTTGAGAATGTAAACAAATCAAAATTTTTAATATTTATATCAAATGAATCAAAGCGTGGTTTACAACCTTAAGCTTGAGGGAAGTCACTTTCGGGCAGACGAAACGAAATTCTTCTTCTTCAACAGAAGAATAAGAATCTAGAATAATCTGCCGGATGCTATGGTTAACGCAGCTGGTATAGTTTCATTTAAAGACAAACTTGATAAATGGATGATGACAAATCCTAACCCAGACTTGTTTTACAGTAGATTAAAAAAGGGTGATGAAAAATAGTAATTAATAAAGTTGCAATCTACTTTAGCAAATTTTTCCTGCCTCGCTTTTTAATCCATAATCCTTCTGGTAGCCTAGTGAGAATCAGTAGATCTGTTGCTACCAGACTTTCGATGCAATCTCGATGTAAGCTCGATGTAATCTCTCTCTCTTTCTCTCTCTCTCTCTCTCTCTCTCTCTCTCTCTCTCTCTCTCTCTCTCTCTCTCTCTCTCTCTCTCTCTCTCTCTCTCTCTCTCTCTCTCTCTCTCTCTCTCTCTCTCTTTCTCTCTCTCTCTCGCTCTTTATATATCTCTCTCTCTCTCTCTTTTCTCTCTCTCTCTCTCTCTCTCTCTCTCTCTCTCTCTCTCTCTTTCTGTCTTTTAAATCTGCCACTATCGTTTCCATGGCTGGATAGACCTAACACAAGGTGAAAAATGGCGTTAAACTTTCTTAAATAAGCACGAAACTTTGCAGGCCTTCATTCAGCAATCTCCGTTTTTAATTTTCTTAGAACATTCCTCGATTGCACTGGAATGGTTTTTGAATATCTAGAGGCTCTACTCAAATTATGCATTCGAAGTTTCACAAAATTATATTTTTGTTCGTTGATGTCTGCTGGGAATTGAAGCGTCCACTTGATCCAGTAAAGAAGTCATTCTCTGGATTGCATTTATCTTTCAGGATCATGATTTTAAAGCAAAATGCTGTCAGTTAGATCTAATTTAGGATCTAAGTTTACTCAGCCTTACTTTCCCCAACAGAAGAGAGAGGTTAGGGCTACCAAAGGCGTGTACTTTGTCGGGAATTGCTTCAGATGAAATTTGACAACCCTTAACAAATGTAGACAGGACAGAAGCAAATTTTTCCACATAAATTGAAGTCAATAATTTCCCAATCGTTTAATAATCAGTAACATTCATCCAGCAGTATTTTTAACATGATTGAATTTGTAAAACTCTTATCAAAATCAATAATACCGGGTCACCTTTGCAATTAACAAGGTGAACAGACCTTATGACCCTATATCCATACGACCTTCAAAAATTTCAAAAACTCATTGAAAAGTAAGATGTTACCATCCGACCGACGACCTACGAACCGACATAGGAACTTATGAGTCGCGTGCACGCTACTAAAAATCGTTATTCGGAGACTAGTTTCAGACAAAACTAGCTTCAAACATCATTACAAAGAAATTTGCATCTAATCAACTCATCCATAACTTCGATATTGAATAAAAGACTTTGACTTCCTTAACATTAAAAATGGTACTTTTGCGCGTTTATTCGAGATTTATGAAGGAGGCGATGGGACTGCAATCTAATTTAAAAAGAGTTTATATTGCAAAGTCTGATTAAAAGATTGATTTCAATAAGTTTTTTAATATAACATAATAATAGGCAATCACTTTTTTTATTTTTACAAAATCGATTTCCAGGTAAATTTGAAATTAATTTTAAGGAGTAAAGTTCGGAAGTTTCCAATTATAATTTTTAATATTACTAAAGAAATAATAATAATTGAAAACTTAAATATTTCGGTCAATGTTGACAGCACAGGTCCACAAGTTACATAATAATTAAAGTTCCCCCCAAAAGAAGATTTCTTAGAAAAATATTTACAAAGTTTGAGTTTATATTAATAATTATAAAATACTTATTTTTTTAACACTTACGGACAAAAATGAATGTATGTGAATATAATTTATCATTTAACTCATAATATGAAATTAATATGATGATACAATATTAAAAGTGTGATTACTAAAATGTAAATATACGGTGATAAAAAAAAATGGTGGTTTATTTATTTTTAACTAAGTGTGGAATAAAAACCTCAAAAAGTAAAGCAAATATTATACACCTTTAAATCTTTACATAATTCCCCAAATTACAAAATATTGTATAAGATTTAGAAAGGTTTTCTCTATTATATCTTTCTTTCTCTATGTATCTCTCTCTATCTCTGTCTTTCCCCCCCTTCACCCTTTCTCCTCCCTTTCTTTTTCTCATCTTTCTCTCTCTCTCATTTTCTCTGCCACTCTCGTTTTCTCTCCCTCCCTTTCTTTCTCTCTCTCACGCTACCACCCTCTCTCCCACTCTTTTACTCTCCCTTTGAGAGTACTCAAGACTAATTTTGAGTTCGAGTTTCATTTTGATCGCTACTTTAATGGGAAAATAAGGTTTTTAATTAGTTATTTATAAAGGCAAATAAGCCGAAGTTGGGATCTCCAATTGGATCTTTTAACAACTTCGTAACGAAAGTCATGAAATTTATGTAAGCGATTGTGTCATACACCCAATTACTTACATATACATCCCAAAATTTTGTAATATAAACCTTGTATTTTTGTTTCCTGCCTACCACCTGAAATAACATACTTTCGCCTACACATCAATTCATACAATATATTAAAAAGAACTGTGCATATCTCCATCTCACAAGCTCAAACATACACATGCCCGTTGAACACAATTTTCACATATTAATTCACTCTAACATCCATCCTATATACACTCGTACATATAAGCCTACATCATAAATGCAAGAATAATGGTTATAGGTTTGGAGGCCGTTGTATGGTATACATGTAAGCTCTTTCGTATGTTGATACGATTTAAAAAGCATTTATTTTTACTTTTCATTTGTGTACTAAGTATAAAAGTTGTATTTGTGCTGCCGCATAATTTTTAAATCAAGTGTAAAATTTGTTTAAGGAGTGGAATTTAGCGAAGTTCGTTTTTCAATTTGCTCTTAATTGGCACACAATTGAAATTGGAGAAGTATTTTTGTTCGATTTTAGGTTTTACTATTAAATTTAATCCTGTAATATAGCGAAGATAAATAGCTGCTATCGTTGTGATAACTAAGGTGGAATTGTTGTGAGAGATTGAAGCTCTCATATTATTCAGGCAATAACGAACTTTACACAGCAATACAAATTAATGCTTCAATACCTGTAAAGATTATTCGCCTGAATCGAATAAAATAGCTAAATTTACCTCGATGTATTAAATGAGTCATCTAACCTCACCAGGTTACTTCAAATCAATCAGCCTGACATTCAGAATCGTAAAGCTGTTTGAAAGTATGGCCAGAGAAGTTTGTAAAACACCTAAACTACCAAAATCTGATTTATAATAATCAACGTTGTTTTCCGATGAATTAATCATATCTGAAGATTCAGTTTGAATTATTTCACTTACTAATTTAGGAATAGGAAGGACGCTGAGAGAGAAGTGAATGCTATTTATCAAGCTTCAAAGGGCCTTTGAGTCAGCGTAATATAGATAAATATTAAACAAACTGCTACATAGGTTATCCACTTGAAATCGTGGTAATTAATTGAAACTTGATTTTCTAGGCAAAAAACAACGAACTGTACATAATTAATAAATTTTCTTTAGAATGGAGCCTTGCGATAAGTGTCTCGTTTGTTTTCATTTACAATATGTGGTCTTGTCTCCATATTTACGTAGATATGACATTATGCTGCATGGGATGTGGCGTCGGGTTATCAAATTGATACCAGGCTAAAAGAAAACACTTAAGAAGAGATAAGATGTAGAGCCTTGGAGCGTTTGGGGAATATTCTTTGGTGAAAGGAAAAAAGTATCTTTTCAATTTCCCCCAAATCCCCTGCGAGAGTCGGGGAATCTCACGGAGAGCGAAAAGGTCATTTTAGCTTAGGGTTTTATAACGATGAAAGATACAAAATGCTATTTTTTTAAATCTTATTTTTCGTATTTGCAAAAATTTTCCGTCATTTACTATATCTGGCAAGGGTTGGGGATTTATTGCAGGTTAATAAATTAAAAGAATACGTGTACTTGTAATTACAACTTACACCAAAATCTTTTTCATATGTACAATTGATATAAATATTTCTTGTGAATCATTGACTAATTCGTCTCTTGTCTCAGTTTTGCATTTAATAAATGATTTAGGTAACGCATACTTTTTTATTATTCATTAATTGTCAATAAATTTAGTTTTATACTCGTATAGTTTTTTGCCCTTTTCAACTTCTTAGTAAAGTATTTGCCTTTATTTTATATAGTCAAGGGTACGACCTTTTTAGGCCATGTATCGTGAACTACAAAACAATTGAGCTTACAAACACTAAACAAGACGCCTTAGAGTAGATTTTAGCCCGACACTCAAAATTTAAAGATATTCGACCAAATTAATTGGGCAATCTTCTTTGAAGTGGAAACAAATGAGAATGAAGTGACTCAAATCATTCATACCCAAATTCGAGCCCGACACCATGAAGACCTATTTGCCTCTAAAGCTATAAACTACTTCGAAATAATCGTGAAAAAATTCCAACTAAGGTCACTCATCGTCTCTGTGGACAAACGTGTTACGTGGTGTCCATTGTCATGAGGAGGAATTAATCTCAATTTCTACCATCAATGATAAGTGATTATAACATTTCATAGCTTGAAATTATTCTATATATTATCAAATATTTATTTTAAATAGTTTGTTTTAGTATTAGAACAGTTTACAGTCTTTTAAAAAGCACTTTTATACACCAGAGTCCAAACGACATTAATTTCCGGACGACCTAATTAATGCTTCTTCCTGGCGGCCTTGACTTGCATCTTCCATGTTCCTTTAAACATTTGAGAGAGGAAAGGTCCCTATTTTGTCCTTTTCGTTTGACCCCGTAGCCATGATGTTTCGAGTCCAGTCTGAGGTTCAAGTCCCACTGGAGATCGGACCCAGTTACCTGATCAGTGTTGGAGTAAAGCCTGCCCACACTACGCCCACTCTTCTCACTCCAGTAAATTATTCCCCATTTCCATGAAATTTTGCGCCTGGTTTCCCCATTGTGCTGCCCTCAAAGATACTATACAAAAATTTGATTGTTATTATTTGATTATGATTTATTTTCTAACTATCTCTATCCTACATAATAGATTACGGGATATTTTTGCTTTAGAAATTTCAAATTAATTTAAATTTACGAAAATTTTTATTTTGAGGGTAGAGGCAACCGGCATTTAAATGTAGTTAGAATAAAATTGAAATAATCGAACCAATAGTTTCAATACGTGAGGGGCTGTGGTGCGGAAGAAGTGAATTCCTTTGGCTCCTGTACGAAGATATGCCCTTTGGGCTTTTCCCTGAACGATTCAATTCGTCGGATTAGAAACCAAACTCCTCCAAAAAGAGCGTCATCGAAGTGTTCACCAGCAGTGTGGTTTTGTTTCAATTATTCGCAAATTTTACCTGTCGAATTTAAAATGTAATAGTACTTTTGTAGGTAGTTCGAACACTAATTAAATATTAGATCAAGTAAAGAGAATCCCCCTCATTTTACCAAGTAAAGATCATCCCTCCCATTTTACTAAGTAAGGATCATCCCTCCCAAAGTTACACTAGTAATGCTAATCCCTCCTAAGGATAAAATAAAAAAGTAACTGTTAAAAAATTGATTTAGGAACATATTTGTTAGAAATTTTATTTTAAAACATTTAAAAATTGTAAACTTTGTAAAACTCTAGAAATTAAATTTTAATAACTTAATTAAAACGGTATTGGCTGGCAATCATATCGCAAAAATTATTGAAAATATTGTATTTAGTCTTTCGAGCCACATAAATTCCTGTAGATAAGAGTTTAGTATTTCTCTCTTACATCCTCGCATGCGTTTAATTCTTAGTTTATTCTTATTCCAGTAGCTTTAAAATGACGATGGTATAACGTCGTATACCTCCCATTTAACCAAGTAAAGTTAATCCCTCATCTTTGTCTTAGGAGGGACTATCTTTACTTGATCCAAAATATTTCTTAGAGGTGCGGTTCAAAAGAATAGGCCAAAAACCATTGCATTGAAATATCAATTCGGAGGGCAGCCTGTTGATAAAGTAGCTGTTGACAAACCCATTGAATTTATGTTTCCTTTTAGTCAAAAAATATAGAGTAAACTAAATGTTTCCTCGTCATTTGGTTCGTTATTCTTTACATGGATCATCTACTCTTCTTGAAGTGATGAAAACAAGTTCACTATTCACTACATATTCACTACATGCAGATACACCCACAAAGGAAAAGTGAAAAACGATTCCGAGCGCTTTCGTCTTTATTCTTAAAGACCTTTCCTTTGACTCACGTGCACTTTGTGAGCTTTTTTCATTCACTACATGGTTCTACTTCTTTAGTCTTATGTTTTTTTTGTGGATGTATGTATTTAGGAGGGGCGGTCAATAGGTTTTGCAATTCGGATATAAGGAAACGAGATATGAGGAAAAGTGTTTTATTATTTTTACATATAACTACCCTCGACTTCAATGCACTTGCGCCACTTGTCCCTGAGGCTTCGAATTCCCGACAACCATAAATCTCCCGACTGCTGTTCAATCCACTCCTGGACGGCGAGCTGAACATCTTCATCGTCCCCAAACCGGCGTCCACACAGTGCAGCCTTGATCTGGCGGAATAAAAAGTAGTCGCTAGGGGCCAGATCTGGACTGTAGGGGGGATGGTTAAGCTCCTCTAATCAGTACTCGCGCAGGGCAGCTTGTGCAACTCTGGCCTTGTGGACTTTGACAACGTTAAAGTCGATCATGGGGCGTGAGGTTTCTAGGAACCCAACGGGCAGAGACCTTGGTCATGGCCAAATTGTCGTGGATAATGTTGATAACACTTCTATGTGATATTCCAATTTCTCGCTCGATTTCTTCGACCTTCACCCGTCGATTTTCTCGGATCATCCTCTCCACACGGGCCACATTGTTCTCGTTGGTCACGTCTGACCGGCGTCCTGGACGGGGGTTATCTTCAAGGGACTCACGACCATGGCGGAACTCCCTATTCCAGTGAGTAATGGTTGCATAGGAAGGGACGGTGTTGGTGTACACTGCAACCATGCGTTCACGGATTTATTTTGAATTCTTGCCTTCCTTGGTCAAAAATTTGATCACTGCGCGGTGCTTAACCTTCTCCATTGTTGAAAAATTTGTGACTGACAATCTGCGATCAGCTACTGCTTCTTAAATAGACGAGGCAGGAGCGAACGTCTGCAGGTCCTGACTTTTCATAACTTCTCCTAACACCCCCACAAACAGCCACCCCCCCTTCCCCTGTTTTGCCCTACCGATTCGCAAAGCTTATTGACCGCCCCTCATATGTATGTATGCTTGTATCCTTTGTATGAGTTGTATTTCAAATCAAACAAAGAAAAGTACGGCCTGCAGACACAAAGGACGTAGAGGTACAAATTTAGAATTCTTTTAAGTGTTTTTTTATGGTTTACCAACCTACATTTGAGATAAAGTAACCGAAACATGGTTCTAAAAGTAAACCATTTGCAAATGGTTCCAGTTCGATGAGTAACGTGAGACTAATGGGGAGGACCCTTGAAATTACTGAGTGGGTTTGGATTTGAAAGTGAGGATTTTAGTAGTAATCACGTCCGGGCACTCCAACCTTTTTTTTAGATTTTCTTTCATTTTCTCAATTTCCCATTTTTCCTATTTATTCAGGTTTATACTTAATTCTTGCGTCACCAAAAATATGGGGGAACTTTGGATTATGTAAAGTTTTCTTAAATATTTTACAAATTTAGATAATGGGGATTTCTTAAATATTTTAAAAACTTTGAAATTGGGGAAGAAAATATGACAGGATGAGTTAATTTCGAAGGTAAAGAATCTAACGCAGAAAATGTTGACGTATCGACCTTGTTTTGTTGTTTCCTCAAATGTCAAAAATATCTATTTTCTCTCCTTAAATTAGGGTTTCTTTAAGGCCATCAAGAGCGACTTGCTCTTTATTGACAGGGCTCTTCGACCTATTTGTATAGGTAGGCATGACTGTATGTGGTACGTGAGGATGATTACCTTTCCTACGATCAATGGACATTAGTTCTTTCCGAACGTCCCTTCCCTTTTGGGGAGTGAATGTTCAGAGAGGAAATAACAAGAGTGAAAGTGAATTGAATTGTGATGAAATGATCTTTCGAGTCGTACAAACAGAGCTCACTGGCTGCACACGGGCTCTTAAAAATATCTCTTCTTTTCTTAAAGTTTGATTTTTCTTCGTAAAAGCTTTTGGGATTCACCTTCACCCTAAATCTTCGATACTTTGTGAGTTATAACTGCTATTATTTCACACGCTAGTAGGGCAACAGCTACTGTGACGATGAATTTGAACTGTTTTCCCGAATCGTGCATGTATATTTATTGTCTATCACATATATTACATACTAAACTACCCTCAATCATACGTACATTTACTTACATACACAGTTTTTGCATTTTTATAGTGATCCCTCTTTCTTTTGTTTATCAGCAATTTTATCCTTATAAGAAATTAATCATTTGGTAAAAATAAAATCTTACATTGACTCGAAAAGCGATAAAAATCCTCTGAAAAGTCATTTAATTAAGCTTAGACGTTTCGGTGTTGCTTGAACCTGTTCAAATACGCAAATTTTGCCCATTTTGCATCATTTTATATGCTGAGCTCACAAAGAGTACTGAAAATTATGGAAATCCTGACAAAAATCCTTTCAATTCTTTCTTATCACCTAATCGGAAGGACATGCGCTCGAAGAACGAATAAAATGAAAATTTCTTTGAATTCGGGGCTTTGTTTTCTCTGACTAGAAGAAACGGACGTACCTATTCGTGAAGGTTAAAAAAATATGGTGCAGATAAATGTATGACTGGAACTCCTGTTGTTTAAATTTCCTGGAATAAAACGTAAAGATGGAGCCGGTATCATAGAGATAGGGGTGGAGTAGCAAACATGGTTCTATATAGAAATGATTTTTAGTTTAATTTGCAAAAATTCAATGTCAAACAATGTAGGTCGATAATGAATTATCCTAAAAACATTTGTTGTGAGATGTTAAAACGTATTCTAGCCACAATTAGAATTTTTATTAAGAAAATTTGCTGCCACACTACCTTTCTTAACCATCCATGCAGAGAGCATTGCAAGCAAACTTTGAAATAAATCTCATCAACCACGCGCCTATCTCATGAAAGGGACATTCACAAAATCGTCTGAACCACCCAGATACTAAAGTGTCTTTCAATAAGGTCGCTCTATTTTTAAATGTAAATAAAACAAGTTGTGTGTGATATATGCACTTAATTTATTTTAAATTTGAAATTAAATTTTATGGCATTAAGTGTGGAATATGACGTCGTGCAAATGTCTGCCGCGGCTTCGCTTGGTGGAACGTATTCGAGAGGCCCAATTTTCGATGACTTTGTCGCATAAATCTGGCTGAATTGGCTGGATGGTGTTCGTTATGTTGACTTTGAGGTCATCAACTGTTTGCGGATTATTTGCATAGACCTGCGATTTAAGGTAGCGCCAAAAGAAAGTAGTCTAATGGCGTTAAATCGCATGATCTCGGTGGCCAGTTGACGTCGCCGCCGCGCGAGATGACCCTGCCCTGAAATCGCTGGTGCAAAATATCTATCGAGGCGTGCGCAGTGTGGCACGTAGCACCGTCCTTTTGGAACCACATGTCGTCAGTATCCATATCAGGCATATAATGCAGTTAAGGCCCCAACAAGTTGCTTATCATCGATCTGTAGGTCTCGCCGTTAAAGGTTATGGCAATCCCATCTTCGTTCTCAAAAAAATGCGGACCGATGATTCCGTTAGACGAAAATCCGCACCAAACAGTGACTTTGTTGGGATGCAATTGGTGCTGGTGTATCTCATATGAATTTTTTTCGTCCAAAATCCGACAATTTTGCTTGTTCACAAATCCATTCATCCAAAAATTGGCCTCATCGCTGAAAATGATTTTTAGGGGGAAATTTGGGGTAACTTCCAACTGCTCTAGAGCCCAATCAGCGAACACACGGCGTTGTATATGGTCGTTTACCTTAAGTTCTTGGGTAAGTTGGATTTTGTATGGGTGCAGACCCAAGTTCCTACGCATAATTCGACAAACTGAAGTCGCAGAAAAGCCAAGTTCTTGTGAACGACGAGAAATTGACTGCCTCGGATTTTCCCATGATATTGGTAAACTCGCTACTTATCATATTAGATTTTATAATAAAAAGTGAGATTTAAAAGATTTCTCAAGTTCCTATGCCTTATAGCACCTCTTACGGCGTTTCCGGATCCCATATTCTCTTCCTCTCGGGATAAGTTTCCACTCTGGCTTCAAGGCGGCACACAGCACTGAATCCGTTTGATTCGCAAAAGAGCGGATTTTGTTATATACAGGTGTTGGTCAAAATAATATTAACACTTGACAGATACATTATATTTGGTTATGTTATCAATAAGGTTTTGGGCCATCATTTTCCTTTAGTATATCAGCAATCCTTCATGGAATAGAATCATACACCTCGTGTATGATTTCCAGTGTAATGTTGTCCCATTCTTCTATCAAAAAGTCTTCCAATTACTTGAGTAATAACGGTGGTGGAAATTTTCTTGGGACACTCTGCTCCAAAAGTGCCAACAATGGTTTGATGATGTTTAGATCAGGTGACTGCGCTAACTAGGGAAGAATATAGGCGCATTTTCTTCTTGAAAAATGGTAGTGCCTAAAAAGATTTTGCTAGTCATAGTAAGAAACTAGACATCGAAGATTGTCTAGATATTTGTTGGTGACAACTCGACCAATGATGGTAATGATGGTAGCAGCTAAATAGCAGGATATAGCCACCCAAACAATTATGGATCCACACGGATGTTTGACGGTTAGAAGCAGACAGTCCAGATTGTAAACTTCCTTTTGGTTCTCCATAGAAAAACACAGACATTTGTGGGAAATAAATGACTCGTCGTTTCATACTACATTCTTCCAATCATCAAATACCCATGCTTTATGATCATGACAACATTTTATTCGCAATTTGTCATTGGTTTCCGTTACCAGCAGTTTTGGAATTGCTGCGCTTCCATGAATGTTTGCTTTGTGAACTGCCTAGGCACAGTTAATATCGAGACAGTGTCATACAGATGGCTATTGAGCTCTGCTATCATCTCTGCTGCAGTAGTTGTATGTTGTTTGGCCACAATCCTTGTTAGTGTTCGACGAATTCTCCCACTGCGTTTCTTTGCATATGATGCTCCCGTTGATCGAGCTCCAAAGAGTAAGTCACACATTATTCCTTCCACCAGCCGTGATCATCACTAACAAAAACGGGGTGTACACTGAAATACAAGGATTTAAAAGTTACCTTCGAAACAAAGTAAAATCACAGTATTCATATGTAGGAAGTGTTGCCAACATGTAAAATTGTACGGAATATAACATGGAGTTCACTTTATTTTGTTCAACCCGCTATATATATATATATATATATATATATATATATATATATATATATATATATATATATATATACAAAGAAAGAGCAAATACAAGTTCTGCGGGTGATAACAATAACCACCACAGGGCTTTCGCCATATTTTTATTTTCTGCCTTTGAATTAAATTTGAAGACAGAAAGAAAGATGCAGAAACCTTGTATAGGTGACTATATATACATATAGTGCAAGAGAAAGAGAAAATTGGACGCGAATGAGCACTGAGACAAGAAACAGGAGATTTTTAAAGGTAAGAGAAAGGGACATTAGAAGAACCTAAAATCAAAGAGAGCAGAGGGTGCACAATGAAGGCGATCCTTTACCGAGAAGACAGAAATAACGCCAGGGGAAAATGTTTTTAAAAATTCCTGGCCAGGACTCGAACCCGGGTCTGCTGATTGCCGTTCTGATTATCTACCACTAAACTACTAGGCGCAGTAACTATATTTCGCCCAAAACGTTACCCCATCAAACCCGCCATGAAGGATTACAAGTCATCGTAATAAAAAGGAATGGTTTAGCATATTTAGATAGCATGGACATTGCATCGTGGTAGCGTTCTTTCATGTTGCGAGGTGATCCCTGGAAAGAAGATGGCAATATCACCATGCGCCCAACTTTACCTTCGTAATTATTCGCGATGTGATCTGCTAAGTCTTTGTAATCTTGAACTCGCAATTGACCTTGATGGTATCTTACATAGTTAAAATAATTAGCTTCAACTTGAAGATGTCTATCAACAACCCACTGTTGGAATAACTTGCCACCGTGCAAAATCGGATTGGAATCGTCTCTTACTGCAGTTTGTGCTATCTTATGTTGTAACATGGTAATATTGTTACGTCCATTATTTCTTTGTCTTTCTTCTGTGGCACGTAAATTCGGTTGCCATACAGGTTCGCCGTAGGAGAAAATAGAGATATGAGATTGTTATCTGCCTCATTTCTTGAATACACTCTGAAATCTCTTTCAAATGGTGGCGCTCCCTCAGCCTTCTCGAACAACATAGCAACCTCATCCACAGTTGATGCGTTATATCGTCTTCTGTCTAGTGTGGAAGCTTTGTTAAACACCATAGTAACTGTTAATGTTTATCTATTTTCAAGCTCTGCAGTGTGTTCCTTCTCCCGTTCTACCTCTTTCATCATTCTGTAAGCCATTGCGTATACATTGTTTTCTCTTATAATTCGATCTAAATTTACTATAATTTCAGGACTGCAATCTCTGTTAGCTTGATGATTTAATCTACTTTGATTAGCCATCGATGAATCCACAACGTATAACTGAGTAAATTTTATTTTGACTTGCATCTTGAGGGTGAAGGTTTAATGTGTGGTGATAGATTTTTCCATGGACTCTAAAGCAATATGGTCCACGACCAGGAGATTCATTTATTTACGCTTCCATTGACGCGAAGGATAGAGCTGAATTGTAAGACCATATATTAGATTTGAAATTCACATAGTAAGGATAGTGAGGTTGAGAAAAAATGTTTTGAAGATATTCTGGGAATGCCCTTTTTGGGTGATATGGAACTCTTTATGTATTATTATTATTATTATTAAAGTTCCAAGCCACAACCCCAACTGGAAGAGCAAATAGCTATAAGCCCAAGGGCCCCAGCGGGGAAAGAAACCTGGTATGGAAAAAACGAAACAAAGATTAAGAAAAACATAATAAATAAATAGAAAATTAAAAAAAAAAAAAAAAAAAAAAATTAAATGCTATAATGTTAAAAATATTATAATATTATATATGTGTGGATAATGAATAAAATATTAAAGTTATAAGTTTCTGTTAATTAAAAATGTATTAGCACCCACTTTAAATTTCTGAAGTTCCAAGGACTCAACAACAACACTAGGAAGTTCATTCCACAGTTTAGTTGTGTTAGGAATGAAACTTCTTGAAAACTGTGTTGTGTTGAATCTCATAGGCGTAAAGGCCCTACTATTGGCATTTAGTACACCTCTGGTAACTCGTTGAGGGGCATATAAATTGGGCAGATCGTGATGCAGTGGATGATCTGCATTGTTAAAAATTTTATATAAGATGCATAAGGAGCTTATTGCTCGCCTATGCCACAGATCAACTTTGAGGTCAGGAATTAAAAATTTTATTGCTCTCAAATTTTTATCTAATAAATTAAGATAAGAGTTGGCTGCCGAACTCCAAACAGGGGCGCAATATTCAAAACACGGAAGAATAAAAGCATTAAAACAATTTTTAAGAACAGTCTGCTCTCCAAATACTTTGTAAGATTTCCTCAAAATGCCAATTTTTTGAGCAATAGAGGAGGAAATAGATCGAATGTGATTCTCAAAAGTAAACCTAGAGTCAAGCATAACTCCAAGCAACTTAAAAGAATCACATATGGAGATGGGAATGTTATTTATTAAAAGATCTGGATGGGGAGGATCTAGTGTTCTGGATCTGCTAACAATCATACTCTGGGTTTTCTTTGCATTTAACTTCATGCCCCATGAAGTGCACCAAACATTTATCTTAGCCAGATCTCTATTTAAAGACTCTGCAACCGATGCTCTCAACTCAGGAGATGGGACTGGGGCTATTAGAGTAGCATCATCAGCATAGGCTATAAGTCTATTTTCCAGTCCAAACCACATATCATGGGTATATAAAATAAACAGTAGAGGACCAAGAACACTGCCTTGTGGTACACCAGATAGCACCTCTCTCTCATCACTAAAATTATTGTCAACATAAACCTTTTGATGTCGATTTGTTAAAAATTGTTCAATAATATTTAAAAATACACCACCTACTCCCAACTGCTTCAACTTAAATATCAGGGCCTTATGATTGACACGGTCAAATGCGGCACTGAAATCCAGGCCAACTAAGCGAACTTCTTGACCAGAGTCTAATGATTTTTGGACAATGGTGGAGACTGTGAGAAGTGCATCACAAGTGCTCAGACCCTTACGAAATCCAAACTGTAAAAAGGGAAACAGACGATTAAGCTCGGCAAATGTACTTAAACGTTTAGCTAGTAAACGTTCAAAAATCTTAGATAGAACAGGAGTTATAGAGATGGGCCTATATTCAGTAGGGTTAAAACTACCACTTGCACTTTTACATAGTGGAGTGATGTTACCAATTCTCCAACATTCGCAAAAACTACCACTCCTCGCCAGCTTCCGAAGAATAACGGAAAGCTTGGGAGCCAAATACTCTGCAGTTTTTTTAAAGAATAAAGGGAATATACCATTTGGGTCAGTACCACCATAAGCATCCAGATCAAGAAGTAACTGTTTTACTTCACTTGAACGGAAAGCAATCTTGTTTAACCTTGGTTCAGGGAAACAAGTGTCAGGTAGAGTTAGATTCTCATTACTTTGTTTATTATCAAAAACATCAGCCAACAGTGTTGCCTTTTCTTCAGGACTAAGGGTAATGGAACCATCAGGTTTAAGAAGGGGTGGCATAGATGAATCATTCCCAAAAAGAGCAGACTTGAGAGTGGTCCAGAATTTGTGGGAATTTGCTGTGCGCTGAAGAGTTCCCTTTGTGGTAGTATTGAATTCAACTTCAGCATTATTATATACCCTCTGAGCTGCTGTTCTGTAGTGCACATAATTATCCCATAGAAAGGCAGATCTACTCCCCTTCCACAGGTTGTAGGCTTCTTGTTTCTGCATATGAGCCCTCTTACAGTCATCATTAAACCAGGCTTTGTCCTTAGTGCGATATCTGATCATACGGAATGGAACATGTCTATCAATAATTGAAACAATTTTATCATTCAAAATACGAACTGCTTCAACCTCCTTATATATTAGTGGCCAGTTGATCCGGGAGATATCATTTAATATATTGCACCAGTCTACTTGAGATTTGATGAATACTTTGCTTGTATGAGCTATATTAGGAATAGATTGCTCAATACAGATAGTTATAGAAATTGCACAGTGGTCAGAAGTTCCCACAGGAGGATCAACAGCACTTGTAACGACTCCAGGGGAATCAGTGAAAACCAAGTCAAGGCAGTTCCCAGATGAATGGGTAGGCTCCCTAATGACTTGCTCACAACCCGACTCACACGCAAAATCATAAGCCCTGATACCATGACAGTCAGTAGGGGAGACAGAAGACAGCCATTGCCTATGATGAGCATTGAGGTCTCCCATAAATACAAAGCAGGCTTTCCGGTCATTTTCCTGTACCTTGGCCATGGCAAGGAGCAGACAATCAAAAATAGTATCATCTAAGTCTGGATTGCGATAGACAGAAAAAAGATAAAAATTATTTTGCTTACCACATACTTTCATAACTTGCATCTCATGGCAAGAACAAGCATAGGAGGTCTTTGAAGCAGAGTAACCATTCCTAATGTAAACTGCCAATCCTCTAGCCCTAGGAATGGCATCACGCCTAAGTAAAATTGGTTTTTTGAAGCCTGGTATAAGTAGTTCAGAGACATGCCTCATATTTGAAACCAGGGTCTCTGAACAGAGTAAAATGTCATGAGACCTGGATGAAGCAGTCAAGTCTTTAATATTGGCATGTAGGCCCCTAATATTAATATAGAGTAGACGACATTTTATCTGACGAGGATGACCAGGTCCAGGGTTGAGCTCAATATCTCCTGATAAAATTAAAATCGATATTAAAAAAACAATATTAGCAACAAGATCTTCAACAAAAATAACAATTTGTACAACAACAACAACAACAATTTGTACAAAATTATTCAATAGCAAAACTTTCATTAACTGAATATTATATGTCGGAAAAAAACTGGTCAACATGATGGAGCCGACACATCATGCAAGGCAAAATTCCCTTCAGGACGCCACAACAACTGAGGGAGGACAGTAATGATGACTTTGGAATGAAAAAGAATAAAGAAAAGAGAAAAGAAAAGAATAGACCAAGGCAACCTCTTGAAAAGCCATCAGAGCCTCTTTGCTCATCTATTAAGCCTGCCCTACACACCATTTGAGTAAAACAAGAGGAGGAATGAAAAATAGGAAAGTATGCCTAAATGTACCCTTAGGCAGGGATCTCAAACACAAGAGAGTGGAAGACCATGGTACAGAGGCTATGGCACAATCCAATGCATGAGAACACCTTTCTGTCAGGGAGGTCCCTTAGCCTTTGACTGAAGTGTCTATCCACAAGACAGTAGTATGGCAGTAGTTATTGAAAAGGCCATCACTTGGTCTTTCAGCAAAGAAGTGTTTAGCTGAGCAAAAATGACATGAAATGTTGAAATCTCCTGCAGTGTTGCATGACATTCCTTTCATCAAAATTATTATTACTGAATGTAATCATATGGTGCATATTATATCTTTCAACTCTCATATTTTATGCGTTTGCTTATCTTATAATATTTATATCCTCGTCATTTAATTTTTATAAGCATTCTGTAGCAACTAGTCTGATATTATGAAGTCTTGCACGTCTTTCATCTTTAGTTTCATTTAGTATCTTGTCATTTGTTCGCTGACGTTTGTCATTTAGTCTATGATTTATTTCATCTTCAATTTCATTTTCAATCCTATCTTGTGCTCTGTCTCTGAGATCAACTAATCTTCGATTTCTTTCCCCTTCAGTTTCATTTGCAAGTAAGCGTTGAGATCCTTTGCGATCATATTCAATACAACGCTTCTATCATCTTCTGATTCATTCTGAATCCTAATATACTCGTAAGTTCTTGCTGTCATTTGAGGCATCAGTCTGGATCTTTTATCTGCATTAGCAATTTCAATAATGAATCTGTATCTGTCTTGAGATTGCTTTCGTCTTCTAGCTGTGTCTTCTTACGATCGTCTAATTCTTGTAGCAGCAGCATCTTGAGAGCGACTCTGTGACTGTTGTTCCTGACTTTGACTTGCTCTGTAGCGTCTCATATACTCTGCTCTTGATTTTCAGCACTAGTCTTGAGATTGCTAGTCTTCAATACTATTTTCACGGATACGCTTCAGGATGTGACGGAGGTATTAATCTCAATATTCTATAAGACATGAAATGAATAAATTCTATCTGTATTGTTACACACACACACACATATATATATATATATATATATATATATATATATATATATATACATGTGTGTATGTGTAATTCCGAGGTGTATTTGGGATCGACACAGCTCACACTACATACCCGTATTTGCGCCTCACTACACCCAAATTCTCTCCTATCCGAATACACTACGAAATAAGACATCCACACCATAAACCAAGCTTAAATAATTTTTCACTTAAAGGTACGGCAAACACCGAAAACCTCTTACCTACACTGGATTCTGTTTATATTAGATTTACAAACCCTACTTTAAACTCCGACATAAGCTCATTTCCACTTTTACTACAACTATAATCACCCACGAATTACACACTCCAAATCCACTCCCCTAAAAACAACCCATATTTTTCAAATATTTTTATTATCTCCCTTTTGACAACGAAGACACCCAAATCTAATTAATCTCAGTTTTTATTTTAAAAACAAAGACATATTTCCCATTCCTTAATAGTTAAAGGCCGTGCATTTTTATAATTTGAATATTACCACCTCTGCTGCTTCCCATTTCCCATATAATTTATTGATAAATATCTGATAACTTCTCTCAAAAAATCTTATGTTTGTATATATTTATAATGCCATATCCTTGAGAATGGGTTCCTACTCGAAACGTCGGTACCAAGAGGATATAATACTCAATACTCAATAGTGGAAGATTTAGATAGTGGTAGATGACATATGGTGAAAGTGAGGAAGGGTTGTCCTTGTTTGACGGGCATCGCAAGCATTTTTTATTCCTTAATACTTATTTTTTTCCTTTTTGTTTTATTTATGTTGTCAATTGTTTGTCTCAGTGTGCATACTTCTTTGTGTTGTTCTGTTTATTTGTCTCCTCGTCTCGTTTACTTTGTATTCGTGCAGTGTTTTTGCTGAGCTTTCGAGCCTTTATTAGTGTTCGAATTTAGTTTTTTACCTCGTGTTTTTATCTGATGTATTTTCTTGTTATTTGTTGATTGTGAGTTTAGTATTGTCTCGTAGTCTATTGTGTCATACTCTGTGTTGTTGATGTTTATGTCTAAATTGGTAATGTATTTTCCTCGGAACAGTGCTTGGGAATCGCCGGTTTCGAGCGACTTTCCTGTGCAATCTGGCGGGGAAATTAATTCTGCCTCCAGTTCTTCTTAATTCTGGGATGATATCATTGGCCATTGTAGACTAGACCTTTTTGGCCAGTTAATGGGCTCGATGTTTCTGCCTGCGGTGTAGGTCCCTCTGCCGAAGATGCTCTCTTCGTCTGGTTTTGTTTATGCAGAAGGATGCAGAGTTCTGCATTCGTTGGAGCCTCCTCATATCGGTCTTGCTGGCCGTTTGAGTCACTACTGCAGGGCAGATGAGCGTAGCCCGGATAAACGTCCTGTATAATTTCCTGATATTCGCCGAGCTAAGTTTTCTGAGCCTATATAGCTTAGAGATTACTCTCTTAGCAATATTCTGCCTCTCCTTGTAGTGACTCGAGTATCCATGGTCGGAGATTTTTAGGCCCAGGGTGGTGCCTTCGGCGGAGTAGCCATATCTCCTCTCATCAATTACAACGGGCCACGTCAACTTGTGGCACAGCGGGAGGATCTTAAATTTCTCCCTGTTTGTCCGGATTTTCTACCTTCTCTCGAATTGGTTGATGTTCGAGATCTCTACTATGGTGTTGTTCGCCCGATCCCTTGCTTTCCGAACCCTATTGGGGATGATCTGCGTGACGTCATCTGCGTATTGCAGATACATCGTGTCCCTGTGTATTGGAGTAGGGAGGTAGATAGTGAAGACCATATAAAGCAGGGGACTCAGGCAGCTCCCCTGGGGAACGCCCGCTTTGAGTTCGAATTCTGGTCCTTTTGCTCTTCGATCATGATACGCGCCCTTCTGTCCATGATGAAGTCACAAAGAATCCTTTCCAGGACTGGGTTTAGCTGGAGACCTAGAATCTTATATTGTAGTCCTGTCAGCCAAACCTTGTCAAAGGCCTTCTGCACGTCCCTCATCATGATGTCTACATATTGACCCTTCGCCTGGTAGTGTGCGATCTTTTCTATTAGGAGCACCAGGGCCGTTTCAGTGCCCCTTTTTGGTCAGAACCAATGTTGTTGTGGGTTATGCACTCCCAACTCGTCGAGTTGATTTTGTAGCCTGTCGGCTATAATCTTCTCGAAGATCTTGCCGGGTATTTCTAGGAGAGAGATTGAACGATAGTTAGCCTCCTTATTTATCCTAAAAATACGTATACGCCTGGCAACACGCAACCCCTCTGCTCTCTTAAGATATAAATATGGTCAGCCAACAGTTTCCCTCTATAGATGATATGAATCAACTCTCCGCGAACGTGATAAAGCTAAAGCAGACCTTCAAGTCCTTGAAATCTGTCGCAACAACGAAACGTTCCCCAACTTCATATACTTTAAGCTTTATCGAAAATCCCTCTACCATTCGCCAATAAAATAGATGAAAAAGACATCAAAGAGATCATTAACCGTAACATCAAGGTTAAAAATCAAACGGATAAAATCTAACTCATCATTTATTATAAAACAACAAAGCCAGCAATCTTTTGATGAAAAAAAAACATGTGCCTAAACTCCTCGAATCTCAAGTCAACCAACATGGTTTTCGAGTTCATCTGCTCCGATAAAAACTGTAAGCTTTATAAAACCTCAAAATATATTGGCATGATAACCACTACACTTTCGAGACGTTTAACCATGTATCTACAAAGCGGAGGGCCTAAGAATCATATGTAGAGTGCCCATAATATTAACCTAACGAGAGATATGCTCGTTGATAACACCATTATTAAAAGAAAAGAGATCAATAAAGCGAGGCTAAACATCTTAGATGACATATTAATAAATGAAGATAAGCCTGCCATCAACAGTTAAGTGACAAGCTGGAATCGCACATTAAAACTATTTTAAAATTCGACTCACAGGAGTGGCCCATTTCCTCTAACGTTACGTTTAACCAAGGCGGAATAAATACCCCTTAAAAATCGTTTTCTTTCACTCTGTCTGATCCTCACTCCACTCATTACATCGGTAAACGAGGCAAGAACATTTCAAAACGCTCCGAAGATGATCGAATAAGATCGAAAGCTTAGCAATTTAGTTTGGTTTTTACCAAACACAGTCATTTAAAAAAAGAGATGAATATTGGACAAGTGATCCACCATCTATAAGATGGAATAAAAAAGATAGTCACAAGAAGATAAAGTTGCCAAAGGAAATTAATTAAGGCAAAATACACAATGGTCTTCAACAAAATTTGCATTCAGTAAAGACTGCTACCCAACTACAATAATATATATATATATATATATATATATATATATATATATATATATATATATATATATATACATATATAAGTTGAGGATAAATCCCAAAATGAGACATGTAAAATTTCTCATTTAATTAAATACAACGTTTCGGGTACCTTACGCATCTTCTGGTCTATAAGATAGATTTAGAACACGTTAAAAATACGAAAATAATAAAGCACACAAGGATTAGAAATAAACTATTTAGTTAATTGAAATTATGATATATCATTTGAAAACTATTGAAACTTTAGATATGGATCAATTATGGGTACTTTAAATATGGATAAATATAACACTAGTTGATGCAGTTATTGGTTGACACAGATATTAGTCACTTAATGAAGCACAAATAGTAATACATTATTTAATAAATTGAAAATGTAAAAAAATCAATTGAAAACTGTTGACACTAAATATAGATGCTATAAATATGGATAAATATAAAAAATACTAATTGGGGCAATTAATTGGTACACAAAAATATTGTTCATTCAGAATTCAGTTTTCTTATGGGTTATTTTCAAAGGAATTGTTTCCAGCCCTCACTTGTACAAAAATGTATCCGTCAATTCTTTGATAAAATATTCCATCCTTCACAAGGAATTTCCTCTTTCCCCAAGGATGTCCGCTATTGTCTTCTCTCTGATATTGGCCCACACAACCTACCCTTACGCCGAAAACTTAATAAGCTTTGGAAAAGATTTCATACACATACCAACTTCAAAATAGTTTCCCTTAACAACTTTCATATTGGACAATTTTTCAGAACTAAAAACAGACTCCCACCTGAAATGAGCTGTTCAGTTTTCTATAAATTCATTTGCCCCAGATGCCACCAGGGGATCTACATTGGCAGCACTGTTCGCTCACTTGGGTATAGGGTCTGTTTTCATCTTGGTATTAGCTCTCGCACTGGCTCCACCTTGACCAAAACAGAAACTTCTCCCATTTGAGATTGTCGTAGAATGACTCCCGACGATACTATATATAACACTATTCGTTGAGGGAACTTCCTTAATTATCTTTAGAGTGCGTTACTGTCTGGCGGCCGATATTATGTATCTTCAAAATGCTTAAGAAGTGGAACTGAGCTCAAGGATAATAATATTGCTATCATTAATAAAATAGAGTTTTATTAATAATAACTATAAACAAAACACAAAAACGGAAAATATTGACATAAACAGAATGGAAAGGGTCGTAGAGACTCGGGCTAATCCAAGGATTTAAGGGATTAAAAAAAGGTAAAACAAATATAGAGTTAAAGAGATGGGATGGTTCGATAAACCATTTAAAGGACAGGATAGAATTGACAAAAAGGGATCAATACTCAAAAGGTGACGTTTGGCTTACGTAACTTTTCATTAGGGTGCAGTGGAAGGTACTTGAAGGAATATTCGGTCCGCTGGCGAGTTCCAGCCGAGGGGGGGGATAAAAGGATCCTGACGAGGCGTCTTGGAAAGGAGAACCGTTACTCGACGAACGGCTTGAAGAACAATGGCTGTTCTACTTTGTTCTCTTCTGAACAAAGGGGGGAATGAGAACCGTTTCTTGTCTACGGGCTCAAGAACAATGGCTGTTCTAATGTTGTTCTCCTTGAACAACATGGGGGGTGAGAACCGTTTCTTGGCGAAGGGCTCAAAACGAACAATGGCTGTTCTAGGTTGTTCTCCTTGAACAAAAGGGGGGGATGAGAACCGTTTCTTGGCGAAGGGCTCAAAACGAACAATGGCTGTTCTAAAGCTGTTCTCCTTGAACAACAGGGGGGGATGAGAACCGTTTCTTGGCGAAGGGCTCGAAACGAACAATGGCTATTCTAATGCTGTTCTCCTTGAACAACAGGGGGGGGGGGAAGCCTTGGGGACTTGTCGTCGGAAAGGCGCGAACCTTTGGCACTCAAGGAATATTGTCCTCCTTCTGGACAAGTGATGGTGAATCTCGAGGTCGAGGTCCCTTGGCGCACAAAGGGAGAGAGGGTCGTGGTGATGTTTCGCGACGAAAATCTGGATCTCCAATCTGATCTTAGTGGTAAAGTTTCCATATAAATAGCCAGGACATCTCCTTGGCGTGGGGGAAAATGGAGTGAAAGCTTGGAGGGAACGCACAGCCGGGCCGGAGAAAAATGCCTTATCTGTTCATAAGCCTAACTCGATCTGGCGAGGTCGGCGTATGGGGGCGAACGGAGGGACGATAACCTCCTTGTTTAAACATTGGCATCCGGTAGCTGAGATAAGATTCCAAGCCTCGAATCGAAGATGCACGTGGGCAGCATCGTGGTTTTTAATAATATGGGATAGGAGTTGAAATTAACTCGTTCTATCACACCCCTCCATTCCAGGGGAAGTTGTCACTTCGAAAAAGAAAGAGAGAAGGGACAACGATAGAGCTCCGTTGTGGGGAACTCGTTTTCTTGTACCAACCGTACCTTCCTGCACCTAACTAGTATTACCTCAATACATATGATTATTTTGATCTTTAGATTACAGGGGAAAATAACCTTTAATACAACTTAATCAAAGAAAAAAAAAGGGCATGGAACAATGAAATGATATAAACTTAGGACATACGGGACAAAATAATTTATACGTAAATTAATAAGAACAAATATATAGACATACAAAAATTTACACATTGAGCGTTACAAAATTCAGACATATACATTAATTAATTATATTACAAAAGAATCTTAAATTAAGTCGTACAAGACGGTATATACCTACATGGAGATACTAATCCTATGAATACAATTATTCTACGCTATTCGGTAACGCATTCCTACTGAGTGCGTCAGCGACCTGGTTATCGGAACCTTTTATCTAATTTATTTTAAACTGATACTCTTGCAAGAGTAAACTCCAGCGCATGATGCGGCCGTTTGAGTGTCTCAAATTCCTAATATAGGCTAACGGACGGTGGTCGGTTCCTATTTGAAAATCTTTACATATCAAGTACAGCTTGAATTTGTCTATGACCCAGATAATTGATAGAGCTATCTTTTCTCTAGTGGCATATCTCTTTCCGCGTGGTAATAATTGACGACTAGCATATGCAACTGGATGACTCGTTCTGTCATCCACGTATTGAAGGAGTACACCTCCAATGCCCTCGTTGATCACGTCGGTCTTAACCCCAAAGGATTTTTCCGGGTTGGGCAACTTAAAAATGGGGGCAGAAATGAACTTACTTTTGAGCTGATTAAAATGGGAAACAGCGACATCATTCCAACGTAAACGATCGGAGAAATTCTTTTCCTGAAGGGGGCATAGGGGGGCCGAAATTGCAGCGAAATTCGGAACAAATCGCTGATAGGGAGAAGCTGATCCTAGGATCGATCTTAATGGCTTCTTTGTAATCGGGAGGGGCATGTCGGCGATTGCCTTAATCTTGTTCTCGTGGGGACCTGACTTGCTTTGTCCTATTTTGAAACCCAAATATTTGATGGTTTCGTGGGCAAACTGGCATTTGCTGGGGCCAATGGTGAGGCCATTTTCACGCAGTTGCTCGAAAAGAGCTAATAGGGTGGATAAATGGTGATTCCATTTAATTAGTTCTTGGAGCTGACTCTTCTGACGTGGTGTCAGCTGCGCGTCACTATCCAGGTCAGAGGGTTCCAAAGACTCGCCTGGTAGGGAAGGAGGAGGGTAATCGGCATCAGGTTGGATGCACACTGTCTGGATTACATTAAGGGACTCCGCGGGGCAATCCTCTTCAAGCGCCGATGCTTCGTCCAGTTCTACGAAGGTATCTCCATGGGCGCGTTGGGGGTTCTTTATTTCTTGGGGTCCAGGGACAGTCTCCGTGTCCTTGTCTGGGGCCTTATCACCTAAGGGTGTTAGTGATTCACATTCCTCTTTTGCCGTCCTAAAGTCCTGGTTAGGGGTCTCCGAGAAATCGGACGGTATCGGGGTTCTGATGGGGACGGGCTCCTGGGCTTCTTTCTTATTTCGGCCTTGAGGAAGGGCGGCCTGAAACACAGGGTCGAAACTTACTTGGGGGCTTTGTCCTATAAGTACGGAACAGAATTTTATGGGTGCTACAATGACTTCAGCCCAGCCATTATAATATTGACACTGCAGGTAACATCTAGCGACGGGGAATCGGTTCGCCCGCCCAAGTTGGTCATGTACCACCGCAAATTTTTCGTGGTTAGAGGCCACTGGGAGGAGTTCGTCGGACACGATGAAGCACGTACATCCTGTGTCCCTGACGAGAGTCAATACTCGACAGCTGTCCACGCTGCCCTCCTCATATTTCAAAGTTCCCGATGAACTTTTACCAAAAACAAAATTTACCTGGTGGCCTGACGGAGGGGGAGAAGTTTCTGCTTGGGTCTGCACCACCGGGGGAGCCGGGGTCGCATTAATCTGGTGAACTTGGTGGGCTGGTCCGCTTTTAAGCCTAGAATTTTGGGGGCAATTCCAGCTCATGTGGTTTTCTACACCACAGGTGAAGCATATGGTTGGTCGCTTCGGGAAGAGAGATGGAGGAGAAGTCTTAACGGGAGGTTTGGAGTCCCGTTGTTGGTTTTGGGGAAAGAAGTTTTGGGGTTTTACGGGGCTCGGAAACTTTGTCAGCTTTCCTGGGAAGGGGCGCGAATCCGTCCTTCTTTCTTCTCGTTGGATTTCTTTTTCTCGTTCTTCTCGTTGGATTTTTCCTTCTCGTTCTTCTCGTCGGATTACTCTTTCCCGTTCCTCTCTTTCTCTTTCTTTTTCTACCTTTTTTCTTTGAACTTCTGCTTTAATCCGAGCTAATTCAATCTGAAGCTCAGCTTGTCTTATCCCTTCCCCTCTTTCTCTTTCTTCTCGTTGTATTTCTCTTTCTTCCTTTTTTCTTTCTCTTTCTCGTTCTTCTTGAATGTACTCAATTAGTTCTTTTCCGGAAAGTCCACAGGATTCTCCTTGCGCTTTAAAGATTTCAAACTGAGTCATCTTTGCACTTGGGGGCGCACTAGTCAACCAACTAAAATTCCTCGCAACAAGAATTATGCCTCTATAGAATTAGCCTACCTAAATATGGGCAATGACCTATTCGTACTTGGTTTCTCAATCTAAATAACCGCTGACTAAAATCACAAAAAAGAACACAACAAATTATTATAACCGTTCCTTGAGCTACTCCAGCTTCTTAAGTTTAAAAAAAAAGGGGGGATAGCAATCGTTAAAACAAAAGGGAACTACTATATTCTATTATTATAACGAATAACACTATGCTTTACTCGACTGAGACCAGTGTTTGCAAAGATATAGCGTTAAACCTTACACACCTGATACCAAATTTAAATAGTATATATATATATATATATGTCGTAGAATGACTCCCGACGATACTATATATAACACTATTCGTTGAGGGAACTTCCTTAATTATCTTTAGAGTGCGTTACTGTCTGGCGGCCGATATTATGTATCTTCAAAATGCTTAAGAAGTGGAACTGAGCTCAAGGATAATAATATTGCTATCATTAATAAAATAGAGTTTTATTAATAATAACTATAAACAAAATACAAAAACGGAAAATATTGACATAAACAGAATGGAAAGGGTCGTAGAGACTCGGGCTAATCCAAGGATTTAAGGGATTAAAAAAAGGTAAAACAAATATAGAGTTAAAGAGATGGGATGGTTCGATAAACCATTTAAAGGACAGGATAGAATTGACAAAAAGGGATCAATACTCAAAAGGTGACGTTTGGCTTACGTAACTTTTCATTAGGGTGCAGTGGAAGGTACTTGAAGGAATATTCGGTCCGCTGGCGAGTTCCAGCCGAAGGGGGGGGGATAAAAGGATCCTGACGAGGCGTCTTGGAAAGGAGAACCGTTACTCGACGAACGGCTTGAAGAACAATGGCTGTTCTACTTTGTTCTCTTCTGAACAAAGGGGGGAATGAGAACCGTTTCTTGTCTACGGGCTCAAGAACAATGGCTGTTCTAATGTTGTTCTCCTTGAACAACAGGGGGGGTGAGAACCGTTTCTTGGCGAAGGGCTCAAAACGAACAATGGCTGTTCTAGGTTGTTCTCCTTAAACAACAGGGGGGGATGAGAACCGTTTCTTGGCGAAGGGCTCAAAACGAACAATGGCTGTTCTAATGCTGTTCTCCTTGAACAACAGGGGGGGATGAGAACCGTTTCTTGGCGAAGGGCTCAAAACGAACAATGGCTGTTCTAATGCTGTTCTCCTTGAACAACAGGGGGGGGGGAAGCCTTGGGGACTTGTCGTCGGAAAGGCGCGAACCTTTGGCACTCAAGGAATATTGTCCTCCTTCTGGACAAGTGATGGTGAATCTCGAGGTCGAGGTCCCTTGGCGCACAAAGGGAGAGAGGGTCGTGGTGATGTTTCGCGACGAAAATCTGGATCTCCAATCTGATCTTAGTGGTAAAGTTTCCATATAAATAGCCAGGACATCTCCTTGGCGTGGGGGAAAATGGAGTGAAAGCTTGGAGGGAACGCACAGCCGGGCCGGAGAAAAATGCCTTATCTGTTCATAAGCCTAACTCGATCTGGCAAGGTCGGCGTATGGGGGCGAACGGGGGGACGATAACTCCTTGTTTAAACATTGGCATCCGGTAGCTGAGATAAGATTCCAAGCCTCGAATCGAAGATGCACGTGGGCAGCATCGTGGTTTTTAATAATATGGGATAGGAGTTGAAATTAACTCGTTCTATCACAGAGATCATTCAATTAAATGTAAGACAGAAATTTTCCACAAAAACTTTCAAATTATAGGACATGCAAAGGACTCCACTTCCCTCCGCATTCTCGAATCATTATTTATAAAACAACTAAATCCCAGTTTAAATTCTGATTCAACTGCTTTTCCCCTTCTTATTTCATAAATCACTCAAAATATTTTCACAACCTACCAATCTTTAATCGGTTCCTTCTATAATCTTTCCTCAGTCTCTCCGCTTTTGCCGTCCACTTAAGGTGACTAATATTTTGGTGTAGAACAAAAAGAAATTCTCTGCTTAGGAATCCAAGTTAGGGATTAAAGTTCATTTAAAGGTGTCTACCAAATAAGTTCATATTTGGATTTATAAACAACCTGATAAAAATAACTTTATTTTGAACTTCACATTTATCAGGAAGAATTACTTGACTCGGTGAGTATAAAATCCCTATTCAGTAGAAGTGAAATGTGAATGCAGATGCGAACGATCTCTTGGAAGAGATCCGTTGGGAAATATTGATTCATCTTACTTATTCTCCTTGACCTTTCTTCTTCTGATTATCACTTGGTATGGGGATTACAGAACCATTTGAATTACCTTAGGTTGACACAAAGAGAAGAGGTTAAAAGCGAGCTAGATTCATATTTTGCATCAAACTTTAAAGAATTTTACAAGCCTGTCACTTTTAAGATTGTTGACAGCAATCTTATGAGGGTGTATATTGCAAAAGTTATATCTGTACACTGTAAACCAAAAACTTCAAATTCTTGCATACGAATTCTGAAGCATATTGCATTTGCATCTATTTCTATTTCAAGCTGGACAATTTTATTACTTGTACTTTCATTGAATTAATATACCCGTTGCCTCTTCATGTTGTGACCTTGTGAGGGAATCAATATTTCCCTCCCCTCACAAGCGAGCCACTGGTCGCTAACCACAACATCCTGGCATTGTAGACGCCGTAACCCAAACTCTTAACCATCTCGCTCTCGCCCCTCGTCCCAATGAAAAATTGAACGGTTAAAACAGCAAGATTTTCCCTAAGAGCGGGTATTCAACTTCACTTTAGAGGCGAAATTAGAGGAGCGTCGCCCTAAAGCCAGAAGGTCCCCCCGAGCCATCTGTACGGCGCCCTGAGAAAAAACGTTGGAGGAAGAGACTTCCTGCGTCCTGTCTACGCATCCCATCCCCCTTCTGCCCCTACTCTAGTGGGGGGACGACGTATAAAAGCAAATATCTTTGGAAAAACGAGGTAGATTACGTTAGTCATCAAGGCAACGAAGTTCCCAGCAAGAGGCCCGGGCTACCATCAGAAGGAATTAAAAAGAAGCTCATCCTCGAGCTAGTTCCTGGTGATCACACCGAACTTTAAGTAATCTTGATTTAAGAATCAAGTTCAACTTACTCTCGTCAGAGAAACCCTTCAATCCTGGTGGTTCCCCAAAGCACCGAGATAGTTCTCGCCCTTGAGAAATACTGGAACTAAGGAGAAGCTCATCCTCAAGCCAGTTACTGGTGGTCACACCGAATTTTGAGTTAACTTGATTTAAGAATCAAGTTCAACTTACTTTCGTCAGAGAAACCCCTCTATCCTGATGTATCCCAAAGCACAGAGATAGTCCTCGCTCTTGAGAAAGACATCAAGTGAACATCCTCTAGCACTCTCCGGAGTCAAAGGATTCCCGCATTGGCTCATCTCTAGCTAGTGCGAATTATTCCGCAGAGTAATCCGAAGAGAAGAAAAAGAAATTCTTTCACTGTCACGTCGTGATATCATTTTCTGCCGAAGGCGTGTGGCTCCCCCATCTGCCACACGCGCCAAAAGCCTCCGTGGCTTTAAAGCTATTTTGCCCGTACAAACACATCAGGACAAGCAACACGCGTCATCCAAGCAACAACATTCTTGAGGTGACGTAACCATTGAGTTCAAGGTCCGACTCAAACCCGATTCTAGTAGAAAGTTACAAAGGTATTTAAACCACGGTAGCCGTTTCAGTAAACTCCGTTTGCATTTTTATTATATTGAAGTGAGCTGTGAGTCAACCATCACTATAATTTCCAGTATGTCATTTTAGAAATCCTCACTTAAATTCATTGATTTCATTTCTGTGTATTCAAGGTGTCAAATTTCGTTGGTTCATGTTTTTTTGTTGTCTTAATTAAAGTTTTAGTTTTCTAAACAAATTTTTATTCAATCCGGGAAACGCTAAGCAAGGTACTAGGAACCCTTAAAGATTAAAGAGGTAATAATCAGATAATAATAATAATTAATCATAATCAAATATATATATATAGCACTCTTAGAGATAAAACGTAATAACGGAGTTTGGTGAAGTACGTAACCAACCCATACGTACGAACTCCAGCCATCACTCGATCCTTCCTATACCACGATAGACCCTCTCCGTGCCTCGTGATGCAATTGCAGAAAGCGTATCATTTCTTGTTAGAAGAAATGACCACTCTCTCCGCAATTGCACCACAAGTGCACGACAGATGGTCATAATATGAAGTGGCAAGAGTCAAAAGTCATCGTAAGACAGAAAACGAATTGAAAGGGAGTCTCTGGATGTTTGGCACTCGGACAAAGACCACATCAAAAGACACATTTAAATCCATAACTGTTACAACCTCTTGAGAAAAGAAGTCTTAATAGCATTAATTCTCTTATTTTTAATATTTCTTTTAATTATTTCTAATAACAATTGTTATTGTTATTAACAACATTAATATATTTTTTTACAGATTATTACTATTATTGATGCATTATTATTACTATGTACTATCTCTATTAGACCCCATTTACATATGCAAATTTCTTCATATTATGCTATCATTGTTATTACAAAAATTTTATTACAATTTTTGCATTTAGAACATTATAACCCACGTGATAGCTTTGACTCATGGCCGAATAGTTACGACTTGGTCCAGCCATGTGTCCCCGAGTCATATGGGTTTAGGTGTATGCCTATATAAGGAGGTACGTATGCTAGTCTTTACTTGCATATATACAAGAGGCGGTCAATAAATTTTACGAATCGGTAGGGCAAAACAGAGAAAGGGGGATGGCTGTTTGTGGGGGTGTTAAGACAAGTTATGACAAGTCAGAACCTGCAGCCGCACGCTCCTGCTTCGTCTATTTAAGAAGCAGTAGATGATCGCCGATCGTCAGTCGCAAATTTTTCAACAATGGAGAAGGTTGAGCACTGCGCAGTGATCAAATTTTTGACCAACCATTGCTCGCTGGAATAGGGAGTTCCGCCATGGCTGTGAGTCCCTTGGTGATGACCCCCGTCCAGGACGTCCGCCAGACATGACCAACGAGGACAATGTAGCCCGTGTGGAGAGGATGATCCTCGAAAATCGACAGGTGAAGGTCGAAGAAATCGAGCGAGAACTTGGAGTATCACATGGAAGTGTTATCAACATCATCCACGACAATTGGCCATGACCAAGGTCTGTGCCCGTTGGGTCCCTAGAAACCTCACGGCCCCATGATCGACTTCAACGTCGTCAAAGTCCACAAGGCCAGAGTTGCACAAGCTGCCCTGCGCGAGTGCGGATTCAAGGAGCTCAACCATCCCTCCTTCTAGTCCAGATCTGGCCCCTAGCGACTACTTTTTATTACGCCAGCTCAAGACTGCACTGCGTGGACGCCGGTTTGGGGACGATGAAGATGTCCAGCTTGCCGTCCAGGAGTGGAGTGAACAGCAGTCGGAAGATTGCTGGTTTTCGGAAATTCGAAGCCTCAGGGACAAGTGGCGCAAGTGCATTGAATTCGAGGGTAGTTATATGTAAAAATAATAAAACACTTTTCCTCATATCTCGTTTCCTTATATCCGAATTACAAAACTTATTGACCGCCCCTCGTGGCCATCCAGTTGCCTCAACTGCAACTCCTTAAAGTATTTCGTGTGGGGCGTTAGAAGAATGATGCCAACAACACTAGGATCTCTGATACCCTATTGTGGCCAGGACATGCAACCAGTACAGGTCCTCCTTAAAGAAGCTCGTGTAGGCAGATATTGGCCATTTCGATATATATATATATATATATATATATATATATATATATATATATATATATATATATATATATATATATATATATATAAATCATAAAAGTTGCTGCTCTCCAGTCTAATCTTCAACTTGATGACACTAAGATAAGGCCACAAAGGACGCTCAGGAATGTGTCAACTATTCACTTTTGAGGGAGTACCAAACGTTCGGGTCATACCGCCCATCTTCAGGTTGTAAAATCAGAGAGAGAGTGATTCAAGATAAATTCATAAAATAATAAAAAATAAAATAAGCTAAGGTTAAATACTCAAGGTGATTAAAAATACTAGGAACCTATAGTAGATGTAAAAAAACAAAACAAAGGAATGCTGAATAATTATCACGGGGGAGGGGGTGAAAAATATAATCTAAATGTAAATTCATGAATTCAAAATGATTTCAAACGACAAAAGGAGCAAGATTAAAAAAAAGTAATAATTAAAACATTAATAAAGGATTAAATAAAAAATAAAAGCTAAAATTATTTTAAAATATCATGCACATTCGGAAAGTATTAAAATAGAAAAAAAAAACAACTAAAGACAACGAGCAAAAGCAATAAAACGTAAAAATTAGAAGCAGTATTACACCGAAGAAGTAAAAGAAAGAACACTGTTGAAATGAACAATATTAAATAATAAGATAGACAAAAGACAATGTAGAATATTTAAAAAAATAAAACTAGAATCAAAGATCTAAATAAAATAAGCATATTAAAAGAAGAAAATATTAAATGTATCTAGTTAAAAAGAGTTTGGAAGCACCATCCCCTTCTCCACTAAATCCCCTTCTCCACTAAATCCCCTTCTCCACTAAATCCCCTTCTCCACTAAACTATTCAAATATAATGTATCTACATTAGATTTGGTTGGTTAGTTGAAGAATAAGATTAATTTGGTTGGTTGTTGACAGCGGTATAATTAGGGAATGAGAATGGAAACAACCGTGTGTTCAAGGTTACATGTAGAACTTGGGTCCTTATGACTAGAATTCCAAAATTCTTATTTTAAAATTGACAAGAGAAGATTCCGTTTTGCATTGTATTGAATGATTTTTAATAACAGAGGGATGTATAATAGATAGAGTTCTTCCTGTGCGGTGGTTGATTCTAATATGAGAACAAAACCGCTCTTTCATTTCGCAAACTGTATCCCTAATATGGGTTTCCCGCAGACAACAAGGACAAGTAAAAACAATAGCAATACGGCTGGTGATCTCTAAATGACGTTTCTCTTTTGAGGTAAGGAAATGGCCGATCGAAAGAGAGTCAACCAAGTTAATTTTGAAATTAGTGTGAAAGAAGTATTTTTGAGTAACTTGTTGTAGTGCCTAGTAAACAATTTATTAAAGGGTCTCATTTCAGGTAATAAAAATTTTTTGCCGATTTTTTAAAATATTATAGCGATTATTTTTAAAATAAGACCAAGAGTTTAAAGTTCTTTATGCATCAAAAGCTATTAGCGAGAGGTGTTTGTATAACATGTCACAAGGGGTTAGAAATTATTACCGAGACCACTAATGGTAGGCTTCCTGTATATTAAAGTAGTTAATTTGTTATTATTTTATCAAACAAGTTTGTTTTTTCTCTCTAATTCCGTAGTATATTTAATGTTGGGATGGATCGAGTTTATAAAATTGAAAAATTGGTTGGTTTGATCAAAAATATTGAAAATAGCAAATGAATCATCTACATAGATACGGTCAAATATGGATTTAAAATACTTAATGTTGTTTTCAAGATGACTTATGAAAATTTCAACTGATATTGATACTATTGGTGGTCCCATCTCTACTCCGTCTATCTATTGGTAAACTTGGTCATTGAATGAAAATTAATTCTCATTAAAAATCAAATCAAAATTACTCCTAAAGTTTTAAGGAGAGAAAATGTGAAAAGAGTCAGTTTAGTTAAAAATTAAGTTAAGAATGATATCAATCGTTTCATTGACAATAAAATTAATGAAGAATGAAGATATATCAAATATGACTAAAATCTTTGAAGATCAAAGTTGTATGGAATTAATTAATTAACGAAAGAATAACTATTTATATAGTATATTGGCCAAAGGAAAACCATGAGAGTAGATCAACGATATATTCGGAGAGTCTAGATGTAGCTAAAAACATCAGTTTTGTGTAGAGTGAGTAGAACGTATAGCCTACCTAACCCGGGACCACTACGATAGAGGGAATCATAAGTTTATTGCTAATTCCTTGAGAGATTCCTGCATTTCATTTGTTCGTAGAGGAATCCCTCAATAAATTCAAAGATAATATGTCCCATGGGATTTCTCTTCCCGCCTGCTAATAATGTATTTATTATGTCTAAATTTATTGAGGGATTCCTTCCTTTCGTTTTTTGGTAGATGATTCCCTCAATAAATTAAGATATAACAAATAGGTTATTATTAGAAGAGCTGACAAATCCAATAATTTTGTATACTAAATAAAGAATACCTACTACAATTAAATACCATCCTGTCTGATAATTATAAATTCAGAAGAATAACGAAAGAGCAACATATCAACTCAAGAAACGAACAAAAATACTACTAATATGCGAGAATAACAATACTCCCAACAATATCTAGCCACCATCCATCAGAGGACAATTTAGGCCTGGATATATTTACGGCAATATAATCTCCCCCACACAATATAAACCACCCCCTCTGACCGATTATATCTGAAGTTACAACGCTTACGTATAGGAAAGTTAAACACATCAATATCATCATACCTAATTATCCCAGCAAAATTCTCGATGAAGTCTACTAATGAGTTAGTAGATATCCTCCAGAGGTTTCCTCCGGAAGGCACTTCGAACACAATTAACAACGTGCCAGTCGAGGAAACGGTCAAAATTATCTTAAAATATCTTTACCAAAATACCCCTCTACCTCCTCCAAGAATAGAAGCTCGATTTCTAAAACAGCTCTTAAAGATTTATGCAACCGAGTCTCCATTCCAAAGCCCTGATGGAAAGTTATACCGACAGATCAACGGAGTAGCTACGGAGTAGCTACTCGGCCCTAAATTTGCAAATTTCTATATAGGAAACCTCGAAGAAACTGTCCTAACAAAATTACAGAATACTCAAAGATATACTCGGCGCAATTTTTCTGAAAACCAATGAGAAAGACCAACTACTTAAGCTCAAAAAATCCATGGAATCGCAATCAGTTCATAAATTCACGTATGATTAAATGTACCCGGCCGCTTACCGTACTTTGACGTTGATATGAAAAAGAACAACGAGGGAAAATATAAAACCGATGTATATCGTAAATAAACCAACCTTTACAGATTGGTGACCTCTAAAAGAGAATGTACTTTAAAATACAAGAAGTGAGTTATACACTCATACATACGCGGGACATCAAGAACTGTTCAACAAGGTACGCCTTCCACCAAGAACTATACAAATTCTTATTAACAATGGTTATTCCAGCAGAGACTTTGACAATTTAAAAAAGAATCAAATGAAGGACACCTACAAAACCAATAACCGAGTACTACGAGACATCGTACATAATAATATCAACCAAAAACAATTGATTATATTAAGAATATACTAGAAAAATTAAAACAAGCAGTGTATTAATGAAAAACATCACAGCTAAGCAATCAAAGTTGATGTCTAGGACGTAATTTACAATTTTTAATGTCCCAATTAGGACTGCAAACTTCATCCCAATAAGTTTTATATTAGTATGACTACAACAACCCTCAGCAAAAAATTGACCATGCACTTTCAAGAAGATCCCATTAAACTTCATTATGACAATAGTGAAGTCTAATGATTAGAGCGTCCGGAAACGATCACTATCGTGTCGCCCACATACATGAGCTTCTTGAAGTTTTGTCCTACTACTTCCATTACTGAACTTGCCTCCAAATTATATATGAATAGGCAGTCTAGAACAACAAAGGAGAGCACAAAACCGGCTAAAATTCTTGCTCAATTGCATAGAAGAGGAAGTCGCACCAAATTCGATACCAAGACCACTACGTGTGAGCTCTCACACGCCCTCTCGCATTCCGGCAGCTTACCTGCCTAGTCGAGGCAATCCTTGAGGGACTCAATCCAACTGTGTGTCAGATCGAGAGTCAAAATACGATTCTAGCAACAAATGCTGGAGAAAATAATGAGGAACGAGAGCCGTTATGCAGCACAATTCGACAAAAAACTCAATAGGCTGTGTCAATGGATCCCCCAGAGACAAGGCCTGTCACTGAGCATCAAATTCGCCGTACGATGTCCTCAAGTAGGACGTTGCACTCCATGCTGT